>LPNX011008957.1:28078-82924 GCA_001517045.1 Pseudotsuga menziesii | reverse complement strand
CATGGAGGAGGCACCTGCATGGCTAGAGGAGGGGCAAGTGGAGGAGGAGGAGGAGGAGGAGGTGGTTGGAGGCACCATGGAGGGTGATGTGCTAGCATTGCCACCACCTTTTGCACCGCTTGATATATCTAGTCCTCCATCCATCACTCAGCGTCGAGTATTAGATGTAGGCTCAGGGCCTTCTACTGCTACTTCTAGTGCTAGGGGCAAGCCTGACAAAAGACCCATGATATTTTCCTGCAAAAGGGGAAGAGGGCATTGATATTAGATAGCTAGATGCTAGTTTTCCTCAGATACATTTATATGTGATGTCATTTTGTATTGTTTAAACTTTAAACTTTATACACTTTTGAGTCCTTGATTGGACAACTATGATGTTTCAGACTTTCAGTATCAACTTTGATGTATCGTTTTATATTTGGCATGACTACATGATGATGATATATATCAGTGCTTTCTTCATATTTATGTTCCAATATGTTTTTCTGATGTTATTATTGCTTTATATGTTTAAAATTCTAAAAAAAAATGCATGTATTTTCTATTTTTTAATGTTTGCCGACTTTTGCCGATTCTTCCTGATTTTTTCGCCGATGTTGCCGAGAAGTTGTAATCAAGACTCTCGTCGACTTTTTGCCGAGGCCGACTTTTTCAACATTGGTTCAAACCCTCGCTTGTAGGTAATGTATTGGGCTTCAACTCAGCATAGCTCATGACGCTGAACCCTTGACCCAACATGATTCTGAACGACGGAGTGCCAACTCTGGACAGTGGAGTCCAACCAAGATTCTAGACAGCGGAGTCTGGACGAGTTTGAAGCCACGACATATGGTGCAGTCCACCACAAGTTCAGACTTATATATATTTTTAATTGTTTTATATATTTATTTATTTGTGTTTATTTTTAATTGTTATATGTATATATTTATTGTTTTATATATATATATATATATATTTTGTGGAGATTATAAAACATGAATATATTTTTATTTTTAATATAATTTTTATTTTTTTGAAAAATGTATATATCTGAACCTCATTGGAAAATTTGAACCCGAATCAAACCTAAAGGTCGCCGAACCCGAACCTTCTGACATTGGAATCAACAATGATCCTCATTGCCTTAATTAGATCCTTCTTGTGCTTCTCCTTAGTTTCATCCTCTTCAGGTTCTGAAACTTCTTCCTTGATGTATTTGGCAAGATCATTCTCTTCAAGAATGAGGCCTTCTAACTTTACCTCAAGCTTAGTGCTTGGGGCCATCTTATCTAGGAGGTCACTAAAAAATGAAATTTCTCAAAATGGAAAACTGACCATACCAGGAGATGCGTTTGATTGAGGCGAATTGACTGGTACACTTGGTTTCTGGAGATTCTAAATTTTCACCTATCAAAATTGACTTGCGAAATTCTGATCTGTAGTGTTCTGGTTTTTTGTTTTTTTTGCAGTTTTTTTGGTCCAAAGTCAAATTAGGGTTTGAATTTCCCGGATATCTACCCAATCAAAAATTTTGATCTAGGGCTCAATAGATGCGTCCTATTTTGAATTTCCCGGATTTCCAAAATTTCAACTTTGATAGAAACCTTAATTTCTTACCGGAGGGAGAAGAGAGAGAGTTTCACCTTTGTGAAAGTTGTGCTATTTAGGCTAGCTCTGATACCATGTTAAGATTCAATATGCTAAGATAGATAACATTAGTATTCAATTCAATTTCACAACAATAGCATATACAGGATCGTTGAAAGAAACACAATCACAAGATAGACACAGATTATCTTGGGAAACCCTCTAGGAGAAGAAAACCCAACAAAACTTCCTCAATATAGATGATCAGAAGTACAAAGATAAAACCCCAAACAAGTGCTCCCTCTCCTTGCATCTCTCTCTCTCTCTCCCCTATGCGAATTACACAAGTGAGTGTGCCCAAATGAGGAGCACATCACTCCTATTTATACTTTATCTTCCACTTTACTTTTTCACTAACTAGGTCAGCCCCAACAAACTTAACTGAGCCGACTTACCTAGGAATACTCAAAACAATATGATATTACTTTTTGGAGGGTTCTATTGACCCGACTTACAAAGGAGGTTTTACCTCCTGACTCTATGATGACGAAATACAATAATAACATCCCGACGGAGGGATAAAACATCTCCGAATAAATTACAATAATAAAATACAATAGAATATTCTTCAAAGTTACAATATTTCAACAATGGCTGATGTAGCGTAAAATAACTCGCCAACCACTTGATCAATGACTGACTCTTAGTTGGATAAGAATAAAAGCTGGATGAAATTTGACAAATTTCAGCCCATATACCACCATTGTTGAAGCTGATTCAACTTCACGAAATTGTCCTCTTCCATATCTAGATACCTGTGTTGCAAAAATCACTACATGGGCCTCTTAAATCTGCCATAATATTTAGTGTCATCCACACCCGCAACTTGCAGTTCCTTTGGTTGATCCACTACCAATTTGATTGTTTGGCCTCTTTACATTCATCCACCAATCATACTGTTTTTCCATAGAGGGGAGTAATGTAGATACATCCAATACCTTGGGCCCACTTCACTATCTAGCCTTCCACCTTCTCCTCCATCACTAGACTATAAGATCTCTTTTTTGTCATATCTTCATGCCTTTTTCCTCCACCATTGTTGGATTGTGAGAGCTGTTCTTTCTCTTGTGCTACATGCACAAAATCACACGGTGATTGCTAAACCTTCTGCATTTGTCTTCCTTGGAGAGTCAATCATTTGTTAAACTCAACCTCAAACTAATCATTATCAATTTGATTTAGATCTGAATTTTCATTGATTCTAACATCTTTGCTCATAACAAGCTCATTTCTGCGAGGATTTACCAACCTAGATGCTTTTCTTTTGTCAACACATTAACCAAATAACAATTTCCTACATATAATATCATCATAAGCCGTTGAACCAAAGATTTTTTTATGGTTTACTTTTGGTTCTAACCAGTGCAAGCCTCCTTGGGTGTGGCTTCCATTGAACAAATCAATTTGTATTCATTGCTTCAATGTAGTATTTATCTAGAATTGGCTTACTGTGCAACTCTTTTTATCATGTCTATGACTTCATTACTCTGCCTTTCACCATCTTCTCTTTGCTTTCAAACTCCACTTACCTTGTTAAAATTAGCAAACATATCAAACTTGAATGCTTTTCTTTCTACCACAACTTTCTTCTACATCTGTCTTAAACTCTTTAAAAACATTTATTGCATCTATCTTTTGCTTCAGAATGAAGACATGTGATTGAAAAATCGTCAAGAAGCAAAAGATATGTTGCACTTGAGAAAAACGGTGTTCTTGCTGGACCACAAATTTCGACATGAATAAGATTCAATGCTTTGCCTGCACCCATGCCAATAATTTCTTTTATGATAGATAGCCTGCAATATAACCAGGCCTCCCTATGCATTACTCAACCAACCTACACATGAAGAGGTATGGACTATTAGTTATAGCTCCAATGGCTACCAGTTTTCTCCATCAATCAATCACTCTCTCCATCTTTCAGTTTGTACTTCTACATTCACATTCTACTTCAACAACCTCTTAAGACATCGTACTGCATGGTCAGTCCTCTGAAGTATTTGGTCAATAATTTCAGAGAGTTAAGTTATTGTAAGAGGCAACTAAAATGGGGATACTTCAAATTACAGGTATGCATATGTAAATTTTGTTTAGATTCCCATCTTATTGATTTTATTGAGTTGCATCATAATGAGCCTTAGTTCTAGCCTAAGAATTAGAGTAATCATAAGTGTGTATTGGTTTAGCATCTACATTGATATTGAATTCTTATGAATCATGTTGCGTTGTTGTGCAATACCTTGCTCTATGTTACCACCTTCAGGGACCAACAATACTTTAAAAAAATATATTGGCTGTGTCAGGGTAACGATACCATACAGTGGGTTATTACCTTAGGGGATCAACCATGTTACTAAATATAGATTATCTGTTTTAGGGTACAATATGTCATAGCGGGTTACTCCGAAGTATCAACAACCTTTAATGTTTTATTATTACTATTTACATGTCTGCACTTTTTGATAACCCACATGCGATGATATATACGTCGAGTTGTGAGAAGCCATAGTGTTATGAACCAATATACCCCCATATATGCCCTCCCTTGGGTCATATCACATAGATTAGTGACCCAAGACAATGTGGGACTTCCGTTTTATGAGGTTTGGTGTTGCTGTATCACTTCTTTTTGTCAATCTCTAGCCAAGTTTTGAAATTTTTCTAGCTATTTGGGCATCTATTTTATTTTCTGTCATTTTAGCCTAGCTAATCAAATCTCTAATTGCTGATCTTTTGCATTGCAAATCTGGTAGACTAGCAAAAAGTATAAGCTCTTTTATTTTCATTCTCTTGTCATTATCTTTCTGGAGTTGATTTGCCTGATCAATTATTCATTAGAATCATGTTTCTGTTGAAAGATTCACAGAAAGGACAGCGCATGGTCAAAACCCAAGTCAGTCGTGAAAATTGGTCATTTTCTTGTAAGCAATGGAAATTATTGTAGTTCTAAATTCTGCAAGTCAGTTTTGCATATAACAAAATGCTGGTTGTTACTTGTGAAGATGTTAAGTCAATTCTTCACCTTCTATTATTTGATCTTTCATCTGAAATTTGGAAAAAGGGTAGAATGATTTCTACAATATAAAGTGACTATAGAATGCTTCAGAAGATGGGCAGTGTACAGTGAAAGTACAGCTATCATTAAAAAGAAAATATATGCTGTTCAAGCCACACTTATTAGTGGTTATCAGGTTTCTTTTATTCTAAAGTGCCAGAATTAACGAGTATAAAAAACGCACAGATCTGAGTTAGTCTTTACAGAAAACTAATATGGAAATATTAATCCGGATGCGGTTTTGATGCAGGATCAATTAAGGGCTTTTGATATGATCCAGAAGGACCCAAATCTATCGGATCTCCAGTTAATCCAATCACCATTAGTTGACGTTGAGATCAGGGGTGTCCCAGCTCTGAAATTCATGGGTGACATTGTGTGGCAGTAAATGTCATCAACCTGAAATTAAAGAATGAAACCATGATAGCAAACCGAATATATTTAGACTGGGTGTAAATTTGAAAACATCCCTCTCTCAAATCAGTAGTTGAGGGACTTTGAAGTTGTTGTAGTCGTAGATAATATTAAATAGAAATGGAAGAGAATCAGAAGAGGCGGGAATTGTAAATGTATTGATTCTTTATCAGGTATGCATGAGATATATAAAAGAACAATTATGGTTCAATCTTGTGTTTCACTTCTAATGTTTAATAAGACTCATTTGAATATTGGCACACAATGGTGGATTTTGTTCATATCTTACTAAAACTGAACTTGACTTTTTCTTCTGGAGTTATTCGAGTGAATTAGTTAGATTCTAGGCATGCGATACCCTCCATTAGAATATCAACTTGTCACCAAACTCGAGAAAAGGAGTCTGCACGGGAAAGCTTGGTATTTCGTGATACGATAATAGAATATCAACTTGTCACCAAACTCGAGAAAAGGAGTCTGCACGGGAATGCTTGGTATCTCGTGATACGATATTAATTTAACTTGAGAAAAGGACTCTTCAGCCCTTGGAAGAAAGTCTTCACACTGAAAAGCTCTCATGATAAATTAAGATAATTTTCTCAATGCCCACGAAAAAAAAAAGTCAATGGGACTCAAAAGTACATTCCAATAGCCACACTGAAGGACTGCCAAAACCACTCAAAGAGCTAAAAGCTAAAACATAAAATAAAAGGAATTAAGCTACATTCCAATAGCCACACAAACATAAAATAAAAGGAATTCAGCTACATTCCAATAGCCACACACTGCACGAGTGCTACAACCACTTCCAAGAGCTAAAAGCTAAAACATAAAATAAAAGGAATTAAGCTGAGACAAGTGACCAAAAGAATAACCATAAATACAAGAATGTAAAATGCTAAATATCCTCAGAAGTAGGTGTAGAATGAGAGGGGGAGGAACAGAATGAAGACATTCCTGGCAAACCATCGACAATAGAGAATGACCCAATACATTGTTTGACGATGTCCTCAGCGGAGAGCCCAACTCGAAGAGGGTTGGAATGAAACATTGGCAGGAAGTCGGGAGGGATCTGCTGAGACTCTCCTAACACTCTAGGCCATTTTAAAGAACCTGGTGACGACAGATTTCAGTTCCGAAGCAGGTGGGGAGGGTGCAGGGCGAACTACGATAGCACGTGTTGAGATTTGGAAATATACCTCTACAAAATACTCGTGGGAGCCAAGATCATAATCCATGCATTTCTTTGATTATTTTGATGTCTCAAATCACTCCACCAAGGTAATAATATTTGTGCCCACCGCCAATTGGTTGAACTGTAATTTGGGGGCGTTTGCTATGAAGAGACTTCGTTGTGAATCTTGTGGATACTTCTTGTCCGCCAAATTGAAATTGCGGAAACAGTAGCCAATGCTACTAGGTTATTTACAGATAAATCAGCTAGTGTGGAATCCAATGCAACTCCGTTGTACCATTAGATCAAAACCTTATGGTGCCAAGCTGTTATGATATATACCTTTCAAGAAAATAAAAGAATATATTGAATCTCCAAATTCACACAATAACGTCTATTCAAGTTCTTCATAATAACTCTTTTAAGAATACGCTTATATGGCTTATCACTATGTGGTGCAGTTTTTTTTTCCAAAGGAAAATATTAGTTCCTTGTTATTTCATTTAAATCAAAGGTAACTTTGTTACAACATCAGCTATTGTTGTGCACATGGCATAAAAACAGTGATGTTTATCATCATCAGCAAACAGATACAGTAGATCGTAGGTATACTGGACTAATCCTTCAAAGGTATCTCATGTAATTTGAGAATCTCGACTACATCCACACCACAATCATTCAACAAATAGAGAGTACATGACGTGTACTGACGTAGCTTATCCAAAGAAGCAATACCAGAGCGAGATAAGTAATATGAGGGATTCATCCACCTCAATCATCCAAAGGATGTCAAAAAAACTCCAGCACATAAAGGACAAAAAATCAAGTGCTTAGGGCTAGAAGAGCTGAAATGTGCCCTGATCAATGCATTCACCATTTGTGAATTCAGTATATTGTAAAAGGGCCAAATGTTGAACACCAGAGAAAAGTTTAGAGAAATGTTGAACACCCAGAGCCTTGAGCTTGGTGTCATCCTCAATAAGTTCCCCATTCTGGTTCTTGAGTGCCCAGATCGACTTAGAATTTCTTCTGGCAGAGGCAAAGGAGTGGAAAAATTTGGTATTGGCATCCCCTTCCTGGATCCAATCCACTCCGCTTTTGAGCTTCTAGGTAAGAATCTGATGTGCCAGTAAGGAATCCTTCCTAGCTTTCAAGTGGGTAAGTAAAGTGGAGTCCTCAGCGGAGAGAATACCAGAGTGGTGAGAAGAGAGGAGTTCATGTATGGCCGAGTCTATCTCAATGTTCTCCTTCGCTCTCAGAGAGATCTTCTTTTTTTCCCGAGTCTTAATTATGTTCTTGAGTCTTTGCAACTTAAAGTTAATGTCGAACATGGGACCAGTAGTGGGAACAGGTGCCACCCAAGAGGTAGTTACAAGATCGACAAACTCTGCTTCAAGGAGCCAGGCTCGATTGAATTTAAAAGGATAAAGGTGAAACTTCAGACAAAAATTCCATTCGAGACACACCGGATAGTGATCCGAGATTTTAGAGGGCTGAGTCCAAGAGTGATAGCTACCAAGGAGAGGGATAAGATGAAAGGAAGCTAGGAATCTATCCAGTCTTTTGCTTACACCCTCAGTGCCAACTCTATCGTTTCTCCAAGTAGGGCCAATAGTGGTGGGAGCAAGATCCACCATATTCATAGAATCCAATAACTGGGCAAAGTAAAGTGCGAGATGATCTAGTCTAGCATGGTCACTAGCCAGTATGAGGTTGGGAAAATTGAAGATACCCCCAAAGACTGCAGAGTCCCAAAAAGAGGTTCTGTTGGCATATGGTCCATAGTAGTTACTAATGGAAAAGACAGAATCAAGACCTTTGAAACTAGCATATAAAAGAATACCAACAAAGGAGTGATAAGCTTTACACCGAATCAAACGAGGATTCCAAGCTGAAAGGATACCCCTAGAGAGGCCATGTGCATCGAGAGCACAGTATTCCCATCCAGGCTTAATTTTCGCAGACAATCGAAGGGCAGAAAAATGGTCACATATTGTCTCTTGTAACAAGATAATGTCAGGGTTAAGTGATGAGAATAACGCTTTGAAGGCTTTTTGTTTGGTAAGCCCCCCGAACCCACGTATGTTCATGGAGACAATCTTCATGGGTCAACCTGAAACACAGGTGACTTTACTCTAAGTGCCTGGGAGGGAGAGTGAGCTCTGGCTGCCGCTTTGGTACGGGATGAAAGAGGAGTGTAAAGTCCTGAGGGGGGCTAGGAAGAAGTTTTTTTGTCTTTCCTAGATTTCCGAATAGTAACATTCTCGAACCTAATCGAGTCAAGTGGCAAAACTGAAGGAGAGAGGGGGGACTTGTCAGTGAAAATGTCCAAAGCTTTAAGAAGAGTAGGATCAGAGAAAGAAGGTGTAGTTAAAGGACTACTGGGGGGACTAGAAGCGGGAGGAGGGGAGGATTGAGGAAGGGGTGGGAAGTTCTCCAAGGTGTAAGGAGGATGAGAGACAGCTACAGAATGGAGGGAAGTATCAGAAAGAGTGGGAGGGTCAGAATGAAGTGTAGAGACCGAGGCAGGTAGAGTTCTGGCAGCTGAGAGGGCTAGTGTCTCTACGTCATTAATAAATTGAAGTTTACCTTTAGTAAGGTCACCAAAGGAGGTGGGGGAAGAGGAGTCATAAGGTCCGACCGGAGAAGGGGTACTAATGGAATCAAGAGTAGGAGCGGTCTCCGGTTGAGTACTAAGCAAGGAAGAGCGCTGAGGCAAAAGGGCCTGTGAGGAGTCTAGCGAAAAATTAGAGTTAGAGAAGCCAACACACAAGGGAGTACCCTGGATTAAGGAGGTACAGGTTTTCCTTAAATGGCTCGTCTCGTGACAGTAGCTGCAGTGGAAGGGCATATTCAAATAATCAAGTTTTTGGGTAATGACCACGCTGTTACAGTCAATATCTATTTCAGGTAAGAGGCCATGAGTAATGTCAAGTTCGACAAGAACTTTGGCAGTGCGTTTGTCAAAGATAGAATGGAAGTCTTTCTCCAGTGAGACAAACCTTCCAATAGTATTTGCAATGTCGGTAAGGATATCTTTGGACCAGAGAGGGAACGACAATGCTGGCATAAGCACCTAGAGATGTCGTTTGATAACCTGTTCTTTTAAAGGGTCAAAATTCGTATGCCACCGACTGAGAACAAGGGAACCATTTCCAATGGTCCAGAGCGAGTTCAGGATACGAGAGGCATCTGTGTCTTCAAGAAATACAAGGACCAACCATCGGTTAGCCATAAGACTGATAGTAGGGACATAACTAAGGATGGGTTTCCAGTGAAGAGTGGCCCAAGCCACCCATTCCTCCCTTTTCATAGAACAATACTCCAAGCGTCCAATGAGTGCCCGGTGACATAGGTCAAATAATCTGTCAAGCATAACGTCTCTGCCAACAACAAAACGATGTTTATGGTCTAGTGCAGTAAGAATCTTGGTCTTACGGCGAGCCTGAAGACGCGGGGGATGTGTAGTGCCACCCCTGGTTCTGGAGGGCAGGGTAAGTCCCGAGGAGGCCATCAAAAGGAAGAAGAGGTAAGGCAGGAAAGGTGACAGAGGTACCTAAACCCTAGGTTGTTAGTAGCGAGAGACACGAAGCTGTGAAAGGAATGTACTGCAATAAGAAACCCAAGAGGTACAAGCCCACGAAGAACTAAACCCCTCTCCAAGACAAAAAGATACAATAAACCAAACCCTACAGAAAATAAAAAAAAACCCCTAATTCCCACTTTTTGGCATGGTTGGTACTAGCCCTCTGGGAAGAGGGTGAACTCCATGAAGCCTAAGACAACCCGCAAGCCGATAAAGGACCAGAAGGGACAGACAGGCCAAAACCCAATGAATAAAATACCAAGAGAGTTAAAATAAACAAGCGAAACAGGAGAGTACCTATACAGTAATGGACCCAAGAAGATGTCGGAGCCAAAAGTAGAAAGGTTGACCAAGCGCTGAAGACTTTCCACAGAAACCGGTGCAAAATGCTGAGAACCGTCAACCGACTGCCAAGAAACTAGGGTTCAGCCACGGTAAAACCAAACTGCCACCAGGTAGGGCGCAAAAACCAATTCGTGACCAAATGTGACGTACGAGATGACAAATAATCACCATAATCTCCGGTCGTAAGGGTGGCGGAAGTGAACAATAATAACCATGATTGAAATCGAACGTAGGGTGGTGGAGGAGGGGTGTCCAGGCTACGCTACTGGAAAAATCTCATGAAAATGAACACAATCATGCAGATACAGCCGAACCACCGTGAAGGGAGCACAATCTGACAGCCGGTCATTCGTGATACCCAACAAACCACTATGGAAGCCTGTAACCCCAAACCCTCCATACCTTATAGTGTCTTGAGATTTTCAGAACGCTATGAAGGGTTATGATACCCAGGGTTATGAAGGTAACCTGCCATCGCTTGTGTGATATTACCGTGTGGAGACTATGTGGTGCAGTTTATTACTATGTGGACTTCACCTTTATAAATGCTTTGTTCGCAAAGCATATTTATGGAAAAGACTTGTCTTTTGTTCTCAATTGTAAGGCCTTCTCATGGCCTTTTGAACCTAAGTCACCTAGTTCAAGTTCGTGTTCGAATTCGAAAACCTTAAAATTCGACAAAAAATCAACAAGAAAAAATTTGGCGATAAAATTCGGCATTAGATTCGAGTGATTAAATTTTAGAAAATAATTTATTTTTTATTTTTATTCAATGTGGTTCACGCGTTGGCTTGACCGACGGGCTACATCCACGGAATAATTTCTGGCGGACCCACTCGAAGGGGCCTCACACCCGCGACTGCTGCGTGCCTAACCCCAAGAGAGTCGATGAGAATGGATCCCGCGACCTCACATGCTGGGAGGCCTATCTACGAGTACTCGACTGATTGAGCTAACTCTTGGGGCTAAAAAATATTTTATTATATATAATAATAATAATAATATATTAAATTATTTAAATATTATATAATTTGAATATAATGGTTAAGATTAAGAATTAAGAATTATACTATATATTACACCATGTATATTTTAAAATTTCAAATAAATATAATTATAACATGTATATAATTAGAATTAAAGTTTAAAAGTTTTTATGAATATAATATAAAACTATGTATCCAAATTTCAAATTAAACATTATAACATGTATATTTTAATTTAATTCTTAATAAATTAAAAAATACATAAGTATTTTATGCTGTCCGCTCGTTCCACAGTTCCATCAGTCGACCGGCCCGACATTCTATCGGGGAAAATTAATTCGGTCACTCGACGTGATCCATGATCCACTGATAATCGATTTGGTTTTGGAACATGATAGGCCGCTACCAGAATGTGTACACGTCTCGTTCCTCGCAAAGACACACGTCCCAGTCCTCGTAGAGATCTGCGACCTACGTACAAAGATTTGAAGGCTGCTAGGAACTGTCAAAATATGACTCAAGAAATGTCAAGGCAGTCACTAGCTCACACTGCAGAAAAAACAGAAAACTCGCCGGAATTTAGGGTAGGGCCATGAAAATAGGCGGTTTTTTTGGAAGAAATTCGGCTTGGTGAAAAAAACGGCGAATTTCGATTTTGAAGGCAAAAAATCGTCGAATATGGTGACTTAGCTTTGAACTTGTCGCTGTGATAGTTTTGACGATACAAGAAGATATCAGTTGCAAAGCATTGAGAATAGTTGCCTTACTGAGAATGGATTAGACCAACCTAATTCAATTCTCTACAAAACTATGTGGCAACAACTTTTGTGATTTGGAAACAGACAAGATTCGACACTAACTTTTCTTCAATATAGTATGATCTATTTTTTTAGTTTCACATATTGATTTTGCCTTTGGTTAGTTCTTTGGTGGCCTTCATTATTAGAATGGTGATGATGCATCATTGGATATTGTGTCTTATTTGGAACATTTGTCTTGATATTTTTGAGGATTTATTGGTTGATAAGATTTCGATTTGATCTCTATTGTTTCCTTCTTTTGAGGTCATGATTTTTACATTATTTGACTTTTATATTTCAACAAGGTTGGGTATTATTTATTTATCCATAGTTGATTTCTTGCTAGTAAGTTCCTCTACCTTTCTTGGTTGTGACATTTTTTCACCTTTTAACTTCTTAATATGTGTAATCAAACTTTGACTATGATTCTTAAGGCACACAATTTCTTATCTTTATCACTAATAACCCTTTAAAATTCCTTTTACATCTTTTGAATTGACTTTTGATTATCATGAAGGAGCACCTTTAAGAGATATTTTAAGTGTTCTAGTGATGGAGCATTTGGATCTCACTTCATTGTAATGTCCCAAAATGTTATCTTCCCGTTTTAGGACAAAGACAAAAATTCTTCTTCATGTTTAGGATGAAGGTCCCCAATGATTCCATCAAAGGTGAACCCATAATTATGTCATTATTTTCTCTATACATAGTTGTAACATAGAATTGGAATGTGAATTCATAATCATTGCAAGTCCTTAATTTTATATTGTTCATTATTGAAAGTGTTTTTCTTTTTGTCTATACACTTTGGAACTAATAATCGACTCATCAAATTAATGTTAATAGAATTTCTTTTCTCATTTAAACAAAGATGGATGCTAATCTTTTTTAATTTTATTATTGCAACATAAGAAATTAAAATACCCTTACAAGTGAACCTTCTCATTTGTTTTATTAGAACCCATAACTTCATCACCTGAAATACTTTATTAGAACTTTTTTTAAAGTAAAACCCTTAATATGTGCTTTTAAAGTTTAATTTTACTTTGAAATCTTCCTTCTTTAAATTAGGAAGGGGCCTTAATTTAAGGGATATTAAATAGACGGGGTAATCCATTGTAATTTGAAAAGTTTACTTTTTCTATTACAACGATTTTTTTGGTAATATTTCCTTTCTTATTTGGAACATTTGTCTTGATATTTTTGAGGATTTATTGGTTGATAAGATTTCAATTTGATCTCTATTGTTTCCTTTTTTTGAGGTCGTGATTTTTACATTATTTGACTTTTATATTTCAACAAGGTTGGGTATTATTTATTTATCCATAGTTGATTTCTTGCTAGTAAGTTCCTCTACCTTTCTTGGTTGTGACATTTTTTCACCTTTTAACTTCTTAACTTCACCAAAAATGCCATGTAATCTCTTCTGGATAATTCGTTGGTCTTGAAATTTTTTAATGTGTTTAAACAAATGTCATGAAACTTCAGGAATTCTCATGAAAAATTCATGGATTTGATGTTTAAGTCAATGTTTGAAAACTTGGACTCAACAATGAATCAATAATGACTTGGTTCACTAAAAAACACACAATTTTTAAATTTTAAAGATTCTAATCCATGATTCCAAAGCATTAGCGACAAAACATCTGAAATATGCTCATGCATATACTATATACCATATAAGGGTGAACATATCGAAATGGCACGATGTGTATTGTGCAATACTTATCTGGAAGATTGGAACACAATGGAAATGCATAATCAAAGAAGGCCTAAATGGCCTGCAGAGCAATAATTCACTAAATTATTTTATTTGATTCTTTCCATATTCAATATAGTTATTTTACCGTTTTCTAAATTGTTAATTCAGATATAACCAAAACCTTAGAGGCATATACAAACTTAATTGATTAAAGTAGAAAAATATCATGAGTTGAAAATCAAGATTCCATCTTAATTGTCCAAGTTCCAACCATGCACAATTTTCTTCTAGTATCTCAGAATTATAAGAAATATCAACAAAATGGCAACGAATGGGCCTCAACACTACTTAACCCACTCACAATGGAAGAACAACTCCAATTTATAAAGAATAGCAGAGTAACAAGATCTGTAAACTGTTTATAATACAAGAATTACCATAGTCCTAAATGACTAATAGCAGAAATCATCTGCAGTTTAAGAGACAAGAATAAGCATAGTCCTAACTAACATGCAAGACATATATGAAGTTCACAAGTTCAGGAATTAATTAAAAAGATTAAAAATTCAGTGTTTCTAACTCCATGCATCAAGTTGGATCAACTAGGGCGAGTTGAAGGATTCAGTACCGAGCCCGCTGAGTTGGACACCAGTTTGTCTAGTTCGGTGCCAAATCGATCACCCGAGCCAATTTACAGGCCGAGTTAGCTCGATTGACTCGGATTCGAGCGAGTTTTAAAACTATACTTTAAGTCACTTCTTGACCTTCCTAGTCTATCATGGCGAAGTGTTTCTTGGTTAATCATTGAATAAAACCTTCCCAATTAATTGTGTATTTAACTAGCACATATTTCCTTTAATTGTCACGATCACCTAATTCCTAGTGATGATTTATTTTTTCTTTTATGAGTTGGAATCTCTGATTATGGTCTTGATGGTTAATTGCATGATGGTTAGTGACTTTTACTAGCCTTTTTTTTCTACAACTACATAGTATTTTAGAATGACGAGATGATAATGACGATTGAGTAAGGGCGACAAGAGTGTATACTGCAGTTAGCACTGCCTAAACGTTTTTTGTAGTTGTACAATTTGTCTCCTATATGTATACCAATAAGACTTAGTTTTAGGGATTATCTCATTTGGTTTTGTGCATTTGATACATTGTAAAAGGAGGTTTTCGTCTTGAAGAGACTTGTTATTCATCTCTCTTTTTCATTTTCAAGACATTGGATAATTCTCTATTTCTAATTTTATGCTATTTTGAGAATTTGATGCATAATATTTGGTATTAGAGCCATTTTTGATATAACATTTTTTTGGGATGTTTTAGATAGTGAAATTTTGAGGAATCATGGGAGACATAAAAAGTACATGTGGTTAAAATTTCATGTTTTGGTTCACTATAGGTTCGAAGTTATAGTCTATTGAAGTTAGGGTTTTTGACTGCCCAAAAACTAGTTTCAAATAAGTGGTTTGGGTAAAACCATTTTATCTGAAGATTGCAAGGCCTAATATATGTGCCACCATTTGCATAAAACATAAGACAAATAATAGTGTTTCTGGTAAAAAGTGCATAGGTAAATAAGAAAAAATGGGGACATGGTCGATCGTACAAGTTCACTCTTCTGAAATGACAAAAACAAAAGGTTTGGGAAAGTTCCCATAACTTTCTCTTGGCATATTAGAATTTTTTCAAGCCTATGACATTACAGAGAAGACATACCAAGCTACTACAAGCCAAAATTTTAAACTCATGGGTTTGAAATTTCAAAGATAATTTAGGAGAAAAGTCAGCTAGAAAGATAACCTACAAGCCAGGGTTTTTAAATGTATACTAATTTGAAGTTTGCAAAACTTTTGATTGGAATATTTTTAGGAGCATTATAGGTAAATATTATTTGGGCTCATATGGAAAGGGGTTCTACAAAAACTGCTACACAAATTAAAACTCTAGAAAGTTCAACCTCGACTCATGAAGAAAATGAAAAAATGTATAAAAGACTATCGAATTTGGAGGACAAAGTTAACAAATTAAGTGATAGGATAGTGACACATGTTCAATTGCTAAACACAAAAAATGGTATGGGAAGTAATTTGAAACTAAATATGCAAAAAATGGAAACAATAGATCAAAAGATAAAAATGACAGATCAAAAGATGGAAAAGATGGCCAATGATTTTGAAGGTAGGAAGAGGGTAATTCTAAATGAGATGAGACTGCTCTTAACCCCTAATTCACCTCCTCACAAATTGGATAAGGAGAATAAGAGGGTCACATCCCAGTCACATACTGAGAAAATTGAAAAACAATAAGATAATAAGAGTTTTGAGTCAACATTTGATCATTCATCATTCCATAATCCATAGCATCATGGGTTCAACTCGGGACCAAGGAACTATATTCCCAAGATTGATATGAGAAGGTTTGATGGCAATGTTCGAATAACATGGATATTCCATATGGAGCAATTCTTTGATCTACACCAAGTGTCAACTCTACAAAAGGAAACTATTACATCCTTGTATCTAGAACCTTATCAATCTGTGGTACCAATGGTTTTGTGACTGTAAAAAGGACTCTATTGTCTCTTGGTCTATATTTACAAATGAATTGGTAACATATTATAGTGATATTCAAAGCGACAACTTCTTTAGCCAATTTCTAAATCTCGGGCAAAGAGGTCCAGTTACAAAGCACATTAAGTATTTTCAAAAGTTGAGTCTTAGAGTGAAAAACATTCTAGAGGATAATTTGTTGGATATTTTTATTGGCACTCTAAAGAAGAACATTCAACATGAGGTATGTCTCTTTGAACCTAAATAATTGGAGAATGCTTTTAGTTTGGTAAGGAAAGTTGAAAGTAAATATATGGCTACTAGAATTTTGTTACCGACACCTATAGAGAGAGAAATGCCCTACAACCTACCCAACATTACTCAACCTACAAGGTTGAGTACTCAACAAGTGGAGGAAAAAAGAGCAAAGGGAATATGTTTCAATTGTGACATCAATTACTGTAAGGGACACAAGTGCAGTGATAATACATTATGAAGTTGAAGAAGATCCAAAATTGGAACAGTCTCAAGAGGTAGAACTAGAAAATACTACTCCAACCATATCTTTCCATGCATTGGCCAACATTAGTGCTTCTCAAACTATGAGGATGGAATGGTATATTGAAAATAAAAATGTAATGATGTTGATTGATTCTGGTAGTTCCCACAACTTCATCAAGTGCAAATTAACCAAACTTATCAATTGCTTCACATATCCAACACTAGAGTTTCAAGTAATGATTGCAGATAGAGGTACCATAAATTGTTTAGGGAAGTGCCATAGTATTAATCTTAGAATGGGGGAATATTTATTGGATAGTCCAATGTTTGCAATCCAAATGGGTGGTGTTGATGTTGTATCTAGGGTCCAATGGTTATAATCATTGGGGACAACAACACTTAATTTTTAGGAACTTTTCATGAGATTCTCCTTATAATGAAAGGAAATTGAACTTGTAGGTATTATAGGTAAACCCTCTAAAGTTAATCATCATGACAAAGTTGCTAAAAAAGTGACACCATGGTGTGATTGCACAATTGTGCACGCTAGATGTTTAAGTAACTATACCCTTTATTATTGTGGATTTCCAAAGAGTCATTGGCAATAATTCCAAGGTATTTGGAGAGATCCGTAAAGGTAGTCCACCTGCTCAAGATCATGACCATGCTGTTGACTAACAACCAGGAAGTGTAACACCTAACATTAGACCTTTAGGTACATGCATGCACAAAAGAGTGGGATTGAGAATATGGCTCAAGAAATATTATAGGCTGGAATCATTCAACCTAGAAAAAGTGCTTTCTTTGCAACAATTGTGATGGTTTGTAAAAGAGAAGGTTCATGGTGTATGTGTCCAAATTATAGAGAGCTCAACAAGATGACTATTAAAGATAAGTTTCCTAATCCTATCCTTGATGAATTATTAAATTTATTATAGAGAGCAATTTTTTAACCTAGTTGGATCTATGTTTTGAATATAATCAAATTAGAATGAGGCAAGAAGGCATTCCAAAAACAAGAACACATGAAGGTTATTATGAATTTTTGGTGATGCCATTTGGCCTTACTAATGCAACTTCCATATTTCAAAGCTTGTTGAATTCTATTTTTAAACCCTTCCTCAAAAGAATTTGTGTTAGTATTTTTTATAATATACTACTCTACAATAAATATTGGGAAGAGCATGTACAAAAAATTGACATGGTCTTAAAACTATTAGAGGAATGACAACTATATGCAACTTCATGAATCTTCCTTTAGGGTTCAACAAGTGGAATACTTGCATCATATATCATGAAGGTGTCAAAGTGGACCCTGACAAAATTAAATCTATTTTAGAATGACCAATTCCCAAAACCTTGAAGAATCTTAGAGGATTCTTAGGATTGATAGGTTATTACCATAAGTTTGTTAATAATTATGGTCAAATAGAAACACCTCTAATAGTGTTAATGAAAAAGAAGGGATTTTCTTGGACTAAGAAGCAATTGAATCTTTTGAAAAACTTAAAGAGGCCATGTTTACAACTCATATATTAGCTATGCTCGACTTCACATAAATCTTTATTGTGGAATGTGATGCCTTAGGGCATAACATTATTGGGGTTTTAATACAAGGAGGGCCCCTTTCCTTTGAAAATTGTCAACTTAAAGGAAAAAAACTTGCTCAAACTAATTTGTGAAAAGGAAATGTTGGCGTTAATGTGTTCAATTAAGAAACTGAACCCTTACCTTATAGGAAGAGACTTCATGATAAGAACATATCATGATAGTATTAAGCACTTATTGGAACATTGATTATCTTAAAGAGCAACAAAAATGAGTTACAAATATGTTAGGTTATGAATTTGAAATTATACACAAGAAATAAAAACAAAATGTGGTGGCAAATGCAATTTTAAGGAAAGAAGAAGACATAGAAGTAATGATAGAACAAAAGTAGGATTAGAAGGCATGCAAGTTAATTCAACAACTACAAAAGGAATGTAGTGCATAGATAAATTTGTGTGGAAAAATGATTCACTATGGTATAAGGATCACCTATATTATGTAAGAACTCTCAACTCAAATAGAACATCCTTTTGGAATTGCACACTTCTCCTACAATATGACATTTAGGGTTATTGAAAACTTATCATAGGATTAAGAAGGAATTTTTTGGATGGTATTAACAAAAGTTAGTGGTAGAATGTTTTGTTTTCCAA
Source organism: Pseudotsuga menziesii (assembly GCA_001517045.1). Lineage (NCBI taxonomy): Eukaryota > Viridiplantae > Streptophyta > Pinopsida > Pinales > Pinaceae > Pseudotsuga > Pseudotsuga menziesii. The sequence continues at coordinate 63,973 of LPNX011008957.1, read as the reverse complement.
TCAAATAAGGGATAGACAATCAAGACACCGGTATTCTACAACAATTACCCATACCAAGTCAAAGTTGGGAAGAGGTCTCAATGGATTTTATCACAGGTGTACCAAAGTCTGAAGGAAATAATGCCATCATGGTAGTTGTGGTCCATCTCACATAGTATGCCCATTTATTCTCTATTTCTCATCCTTTTAAAGCAATTATAGTAACTAAATAATTCATGGAAACAACTCAAAAGCTACATGGAATCCCCAAGATTATTTTAAGTGATAATGATCCAATTTTCACTAGTAATTTTTGGAAGAAAATATTTTCTTCTTTGGTTACTCAGTTGGCTTACATCTCCTTTCACCATCCTTAATCCGATGAGAAAATAGAGATTGTGAAAAAAGTCTAGAAGGGTATCTTCATTTCTTTGGATCCGATAATAAAACACAATTGGTAAAGTTGTTTCCCTTGGCGAGATGGTGGTATGACATGCTATATTTTTAGCTTTAGTAGTATAATTTTCATATCTTTCAACATTTAATTCATAACTTATTTCATCCCACAATGATAACATCATTCATATGTGTTAGAAATCAAACAAGGATCACTGAAAGATAGTCATGCACAATGCTATAGCGTGATTTTCCACACCTTGTGCATCATGCCTTGATGGCCTTCCCATGCCCCTATGCATACTCACTATACCCCATTACTCAGTATAGCCTTGATGCTTCAGTTTAACCTTTAAAAATACATTTTTGAAGGCACACGTGGGTTAACAACAATGCAGTTAGTGTATACGTAGCTTGCACCATTACAACCCGCGTACATCGGGTCGGGTTTTGTGCTCAAAATCAAAAAATATTTGGACTTTTCCTGATCAAGTAATGAACAGCTTGATCCTTGGTCTTCCATATGCTTATAAATGCTTTGATTCGACACTCCATTTCTCATTTGAGGGCTATATGTTGAGCCATTGTGAAGCATTGGAGGAAGATAAAATTTGAGTAAGAAAAGTATAGCAAATTTTTTCCCCATTTCCATATACTTGAGTCTGTATCCCTTTGTCCTTGTTGATATAACTCTTTGTGTTCATTTCCCAAGCTCTCTATTGTCTTTGTGAGCCTGCCTTGCTATGGAGGATTGGAGTGGTGGAGGCCAAGGTGGAGGAACTTGGTTTCTTAGTTCCGATGAGGCGTCGACGAAGGTTGTCACATTGTATCTTTGTTTTTACATTAATAGAAATATCCATTTCTCGTCCAAATTTCAAGTGCAATTGTTTATATTTGTATCCATGGGTAAAGTTGATTTATAAATGTTTAAATGGATTACATTAGTTTGAATGCTAACATTTAATATATCTTATGCTGGGATATATATTTGTTATTGAGGGAAAAGTGTAGGGAACACGCATTTGATCGTGAGCTCAATGGTGGTATTCTTCGAACATATGGTTGAGGTATGGTTTCTATCCCTGATTTGTTAGATTCTTTTATTTATCTAGCATATTTGGGAATGAATGTGATTTCTGGTGTCATCATGTCTATTTTGGTACACCTCAAGCCATACGAATATTTTCTCTATAATAGCACTGGAAACTTTGCTAGGGAAGTCTCCTTTTTGTTGGGGATTTTTGGGTGCATTTTTGCTTAAATTGCTCTATGTTTGTTTTCGTTTTTGTGTCGCATTTGGTAGTATAGTCATCTGTTGATAGCTCCTTGGAGTGGTTTGTCCCTATGCTTTCTTTTTTACCCCCATTTATTTGTATACGCAGGTCACAGTGTTAACAATCGCGATATACACAAGTTGTCATTTGTTAGGTCGCATACATACGTTGTTGTTCTCTGAACAGTAGCATACACCTCAAGTTTGGGTTGATATCTTGATTTGAAGGATTGTTGTGTGGGTTGTGAGTATTGTTGAGTCTTCCAAAGTCCTTATGTTGTCTGTTGGTTGCTTCTTTTGTGACTGTAAACCCCTTATTTTTATCAATTATAGGAGTTGTTCTTGTCATTTTCTCCTTTTTGTTTTGCTTTTAGTGCATGAATAATTGAATCTTGGTGAGGCTTGCCTGGATTATGCCTTTATAATTGCTACAAGGGTTGATCGTTTAGTGGTTCTGTTTTGCATTTTCATTCATTTATTTTGAAAATACAAAATTATTTGCATTGTTGCATGTTCATTTGCATTTTGCATTTGCGTGAAAATAAGCACTTGCATCAGTTTGCTTGGAATGAAATTAGTCTAATCTTTCAATTAGGAAAACAAGATTGCACTTGGGATTGTTTTTAGGTGTGCACATTTTCTTTTATTATCGAGTCATAACATCACTAGTTTCAAGGCCATATCCCTTGAGTAAGCATAGCCTATTAAAATGAACACTTAATTTAAAATTGATTAGAATGATTTTATTTTATAGGGTGCACCAATTATAAGCTTAGGTTTTAAAGTCTTGGAATATGATTGTGTGAGTAAACTTCTCCAAGACTATGAAATAGAAACAATTTAGGCGTCTAACCAGGGAGAGGAGAAATCCTTGTTATAATTTGTGTTCTCAGGAAGCTCCTCTTACACAAGATTTAATCATGAGGCATCGTGCACGTTGATGGTGGGGATAGCCCTCCACTAGCTTTAGTGAGCGCTAGAGATATTTCTGGGATCTTATCTGTATATGGGGGCTCTTGAGGCACCTTTGGTTATTTCAAGATTTTGGCTTAGTTACCCTGACCATACGAAAGATCCCGCGTGCGACAGTCCACCTGAGCATTGGTTATATTGAGGTTATCTCAGTTGTGTTTCCGAGGTATCTGTTGTTCAGGATTAAACAACCTTGTAACCTAGGGTCTGGGGTTACTAACTTACTTCTAAACTTGCAAAAAATTAGCTTTAGTATAGTACAGAAAGGAAATAGGAAGAAATATTGGACTCACCCGATTACCGACGGTTGATCCAAGCTTGATCTTCTTTTGCTCTGCTTCTATCCAAAGCTTTCAGGGATGCACCTCTTTCACCTGCAAAGAGCAAATTCTCCAAGTACAATCTTATACATGTATATATGACAGGTTAGATAAACAATATATATAGTGCTTAATCAAATATATTCATCAACCATAATGCATGAAAGAGACTCAACATAATGTTGGAAGAAGAATTCTCTTTATTAACAATCAGTGAATAAGATAAGTGTACAACCCAACGCCTGAAACAAGGAATCCTCTGCAACCAAAGGACTCTGAGTTCTGCTGCTCCAAGACTTCTGAAGATATACCACCAGCATAACTTCACACTCCAAAATTGATTGATTAATGCCCTCCCCAAGGCCTCTATTTAGCGACTATTAATATAGGCAACCCGCGTATGACACGCGAGTTGCTTAAAGGAAACCCGCGTACACTGATGTACGCGGGTTGCAATGGAGATAGTCGCGTACAGTACGTGAATTGGCAATGGAAATAGTCGCGTACAGTACGCGAATTGTCAATGAAGATAGTCACGTACGCTAATCAACACTTAGAAAAATAATATGGTAGGCTGGTTGAAAGGTAAATGCATCTCATGTCATGCCCATCTATAGTGTTTTGGCAATCTTCAATCCTAAAATGTCCTTTTGTGTACCAACATAGGGAATGTCGGCACTCGGACGGAGAAGTGCCATTTGCGTTGATAATAGATGCCCCCTAATGTGTGAGGTAAGAGGGAAGCGATGGCCGAAATACATTATAATCATTATCTTTGGAGAACTCAGAAGTCCAATGGAGCAGAGGTAGTACCTAAAACAAATACATGATAATGTCATATACAAAGTCATATCCGAGGATGCTATGTTCAATATACTGGAACACTAGCTCCTTTATAATATTTGAGTACATCATATAGTACGGGTACAAGACCACGTATATTACAAAGGTGGATCGAAGCCACAATATACAATAATGATGAGTCTTCAAAGATCTGGAAGCTATGTAAGTAACCACAACATAATCTTGCGCAACTTAATCCATGGATGTGAAACTAAGGTCTTCATAAAAAATCCCAAAGAACCAGTACAATACAAGCCATGTGAATAGAGATGTTATTGAAGTCGAACATGGAGCGGATTCAACAGATTGTCAACCAATAGGTGATAATCGATAACTGAAGCAAAGGAATTCACCAATAATGAAAGTGAATCCTGAGGTACGATCGTCAAAACTCTAGGTCTTCATCGTCAGGAAGTGCTGATGTGGAACCATATTGTGATAAGGAAGGCAATAGATCCTCCAACGGATCACAACAGTGACTAGGAACTGGGTAAAGGAAGGGAGACACAAGTAGTAACAGATACGACAATGATGGAATCAGGATATAGATAAAAAACAGGGTTAAGTCCTTGAACAGTGAGCATGACACAGAGATGACCCAAGGTAGCTTTTAACTTTACAGATAGTACAACTAGACTTATATGTCATGTAGGAGACATGATCAGATTCCCCAGGTAGAACTGACAAGAGGAGGACTAAGAAACTCAAAGTAATAGCTGAATTGAAAGTGAACACTGAGACATGAGTATCGGAAAAAATAGAGAGTGCTATGTTCAAGGAGGACATGTTGCCACTGACTGAAAACCAAAAGAAAACCTCTTCCTTACCTTCCCTGTTAAATTTTAACGAGTCCAGGAAAGTCAACTCGAATCTCTCTTCATTTTTTGACAAGCTTGAAGAGAAGAGGGAATAATGCTTGATAGTGTCACTAATTCGTGGATTTTAAGAGCCCGAACTAGTACATGCTCACTTGGTGTTTTCATGTTTAGAGAGTCTGAAAACTTCAAAGAAGACTCCAGGAGGGTCCTTTTCGTCGAATTTAGTCTCCTGAGGTCGGAAAAGTATAAAACATACCACAGAAGGACTATCTTAATTTCCGTAGAAGAAAATGTGAACCTTTTTCGTACTTAGTCAGGGAGGTCCAAAAAAGGTTAAATTACCACCTACCCAACGCTCCTTCGAGAGCAGCATATAGCTTGAGTTTTACGAGTGTGAAGGAAAGCAAGATCACTTGAAAAGATTCATTTGAGTACGAGAAATGGGGCTTACAACAATAAACTCGATGCTTTGTTCTTGGTGTTTAACGAGCATGACAAAGACATAAAGTACACTCAAAATATTTTTCATGTTTAGGTCCAGAGCACGAAAAAGAGAAAACTAAGCTCATATTGGGTGTTTCTTTTTCGTAAGTTTAGTCCCTCAGGTCCGGAAAAGTGATAAACCTGTACATGAGAATACTCTTCTCAATTCTGTAGAAAAGAGAGTGATCATTTCTCGTATTATTCCACATGGTCTGAGAAAGAGATAACCTACCACCAATGTGGATGCCCATTCACGTATTCTTAACGAACTTGAACAAACAAGTTTACTCGGCAGTCAAGTCTATTTTAAGGAGTTAGACCTAGGCCTAAAGAAACTCTATAAGGGCGGGGAGTCCTATAAAGGGATAGCTTGTAAAAAGAGACCAAAATGAGGCTCAATTTGGCGTGAAAAATAGCTAAAAAAGATTCCCCTGAACCTATGACAGCTGCAGCATGAGTATCGAAAGACAATAAATAGGTTCTAAATGAGGATACTCATGGGAGGAAGGTCCTATCCATGGAAGAACAATGGTAAAGGCAATGAACTATTGGTTAAAAATACCATAGTCTGTGGTCGAAGTGTTAACGCTAGGATTAAGATGGAGTAGGTATAAATGCAACATGCATGTGAAATGACCAAAAACCATTCTATATGAGCAAAAAACAACTTGAAAATGACGATAAACCTCTCACATGGAAGAAAAGATATGGCATTAGTTTAAAAATTATGAACTATAGGGAAAAAAACCCACTTGGAAAATAAATTTTCTATAAATAGTTCAAAATATGAATAAAAGACTTACCATTTGATTTTTGACCATAAAAAGACAAGTTTTACCTCTACCTTTGATTGCTCGGTGTGGACGATTCGGTGGACCATTCTCAAAACCGCAAGTGTCAGGTAAAACTACACTCCATGCTCTTTCATTTGATCCAAGCAATTGTTAAATTTGAGCCCTAATTTCATGTTTTCAAGCACCCTCAAAGCAGGAACGTTGTGTACGCGGTTATGGTATATTAATAGTCGCGTACACGCGTTCTGTACGCGGGTTGCCCGAAACACAGTCGCGTACAGTACACGAGTTGCCTAAAAAGATAGTCGCGTACGTTGCGTGGGGTATAAAAAGAATGTGTAGGGTCAAAAAATTCAAATTTTACATGAATCTAATGGTTTGCAATTGCTTGATTATTAGATTGAAAGATGGTGCTTGATTGGAGGGAGTGAGAACATGAAGACATGGACCAAGAAGCTCTTCAAGATGCCCCCACAGTGAATGTTTTACGTCAAAGTGGGTTATTGAAGTTTTTCTGTACCTCACCTATGCGGGCAAATGTCCGCCTCTTAGAGTTCTTGATAAATTATTGGGATCATGATTTGGGCATGTTTGACCTTCAAGGCGAGTCTTTAGAGATTACTTCAGAGGATGTCTATTTCATTGCTGGTTTATCACGACGGGGAGTTCCGGTGAACTTGGAAGGCACTGGCAGAGGTGGTGACCCTCTAAGTGTACAGAACTATATTGATATATACTGCGAGCCAAGCACTCAAAAGAGGGGTAGCTGCATCCCTATTGTTCACATTCGCAACTTTCCTTTATAGGTGTTGACGAGCATTATAGTGAAGGTTGCAGGGTCATCATCACTTCACCTTGCAACCCGGAACCAGATGAGACTAGCAGTAGACTGTATGCAGGGAGCCCTATATGACTGGTGCTCGGGAGTGATCCCGATTATGAGAAAACAGCTCTCTGACTGCAAAAGAAGCAGGAGGAAATTTTTTGGTTATTCCAGTATATTAGTAGCCTTCTTCTTTGAGAGAGTGTCGGGATTGAGTCTTGCAGTACCATTGCCAGTTCATTCTCTCCGTCAGCCTAGGATGAGTAGGTGGGCAGATATCTTCCTCTGCCAGGGAGGTGGTGGCTCGGTCTAGAGTGTCTATGACGACAACTTTTACTTTTGGTGGGAGCGACAGTTTCCAGCCTTGGAGCAGTTTCCATATGCTGGATTAGATTTCCGTGGTGATACTGACTTCGTCCTCCCTCCAGGAGTAGCATGGGGAGAGTTAGGTAATTTTTATTTTTCAAAAAATTTAAAATTTTTATGAATTTTAAATATAGAGATATATACATATATATATAAGAGTTTTAATCCTTTTAAAATGTCAAAATGCAGATATTGGACCAGTCCACCCTGCTGGGCATCCACGCATGTATGTGCGTCCTGTTTTGGGAGAATACCAGGGCTTGATTAGGGTTCTTGAGGGGAAGCTAGCCAGGCTTACCCAGAGAGTACCTACCTTACGGATTGAGCACATTCCAGCCATCATGCAGGAGCTAGTGGTTGGTGTACCACCTGTCTGGATACGCCTTCTGAGGCGAGTAGCCAGAGCAGTACTTGTGTACATAGATGCTGTTGAGGTTGCTGAAGCCGAAGAGGCTGAAGAATCCCGAGTGCAGGGTGATCAGGGGGACCAGGGGGTCCAAGTGACCGGGGCGGTCCATCTTAGACCTAGGAGCATTTTATGGACTATGATCCATGTTCTGTATATTTTTTGTATATTATACAGTTTTGACTGGATCTGAGGATCAGATACTCGACCTATCTATATGGACATATATTCACATATATATATATATTTTGCCGGTTTATTTACAAATGTTTTTTATGTATTTGCTGTATACTTTTATGTAAAATGTGTTAAATGCCAATCCAAGATGTAATTAGCGTATGCATCGGTTAATGAATTTTGATTCCTTGGAATATAATTGAATGTAATGAACTCAAAATTTCTTTCCAATAACCTGACTTGCATAAACCGATGCAATAAAATAGGGTTTCACACCTGATAAGCCCGATTGAGCTAGGAAACCACCAGTTGAGAGTCCAGTCGGACTTCCAGCTGAGTGATACCACGTGACAAAGCATCCCATAGAAGCTCAATGACAGCCCTATATTCAGCCACATTATTGGTAGCAGGACCTAAGCAAGCGCCTCTTGAGGCAACTAACTGTCCTGAGGGCGAATAAATAACTCATGCAACTGAAGCTAAATCACAAGTATGGCGACTGATGCCATCAGCGAAACCTACGAATCTCTCGGAAGACATCTGAAACAACCAATAGATGGTATAAAAAACACAAACCGACGAACTAGTGTACATAAAAATACATACAATAAAATACAAGAAAAAGTGCTAAGCCTAAGCATAGTACTTTTTAAGGTAGAGCCCATTTCTAGGCTCAGGCAGCTTATTCCCATCAAAATCAATCAATTCATATGCGCCCTTCTTTAACACCTTTGATACAACATAAGGCCTCAACCACATAGACCTGAATTTTCCTGTCCCGAGGGGTTCTTTATCTTGGTCCTAGAGCAAAACAAGCTCCCCTTCAGAGAAAATCCGAGGCTTGACCGATTTATCGTATTGGCTTTTGACCCTATTTTTATGGGCTTAGTTTGCTGTCAGCGCATCTCTGCACTGTTCATCAAGATGTTCTAAATGTAATAGATGTTCTTCTAGCTCAAACGTATCAGGTAACACATGAATATCAATTCTTAAGGACGGGATTTCACATTCAACCGCGGTAACGGCTTCCACTCCATGAACAAGTTGGAAGGGAGAAAACCCTGTAGCAGTTTTCACATTGGTCCGATATGCCCAAAGTGCAGGTTACAACATGATATGCCAGTTGGAACGGGATGCATTAATAGTACGTTTGAGGATAGTTTTCAAAGTTTTATTAACATCCTCGACTTGACTGTTTGCTTGAGGATAGAACGAAGATGAATGTTCTTGTCTAAATCATAGCATAGTGGTCAATTTAGTCATCATGCTATTTTGGAAATGACTGCCATGGTCAGTGACAATCACTTTAGGTATACCGAATCGTGTGATAATTTGATTAAACACGAAAAAAGCTGCAGTTTCCTTGTCAGCTTTAAAGGTGGGCATTGCCTCTACCCATTTCGTAAAATAGTCTACAACGACAATAATATATTTGTGCCCCCCAGCCGAGGCTGGGTTACACATCACGTAATCAATCCCCCACTTCATGAAGGGGCCCACTGAGATAACGGAAAATAACGGAGTGGGATGTGACCGCATCTTTCTGGTGTAAAGCTGACAAGGATGATAGCGCTTCACGGCTTCCACACAATCCTTAAAGACTGTGGCCCAGAAATAAATGACACGTAATATCTTCTGGGCCGTTGCTAACCCAGATAAATGATCCCCACATGCTCCACTATGGGCATCATTTAGGACAATCTCCACTTCCTCGTGGGTAAGACATCGACGCAAAACAAAATCTACCCCCCTACGGTATAAAGTATCTCATATGATGAGGTAGTTCTTGGCATGTAGGCGTAGTTAAAGTTGTACTTCCCGCAAGAAAGCTGCAGGATACTTCAAAGTCTGGAGATAGATAAGTATATCTCTGTACCAAGGGTCAGAGGTGGAAATAAAAAAGATATGCTCATCTGGGAATGAGTCTTCTTCAATAGCTACATCTTCGTTTACTGGAAATTCTGCAATGAGCTCAGTAAAAACTAAGGATTTTTTGGATTTGGCGGACTGAAAATCCAAGTCAAACTCTTGGAGAATGACTATCCATTTGTTGAATTTGCCTCCAACTTTCCGTTGAGACAAAACATATTGAAAAGGATTGACATCTGCCACTACTGTTGTAGTCCTCAGTAAGATGTAGTGATGTAACCTCTGAACAGCATAAACAACTGCTAAGGCCAACTTTTTGACGCGGGAATACCTGAGTTCAGGTCCGGCTAAAGCACGGCTAAGATAGTAAACGACATGCTCTTGGAGCTTATCGTTCTCTTGGACTAAGACTACCCTTATGGTCGACTCAGATGCGGCTAGATACAATATAAAATCCCTAGAGTAATTTGACGGGCGCAATAATGGTGCCGAAAACAAATCTTTTTTCAATGCCTCAAATGTGAATTGTGCAATTTCATCCCATACAAATGGGGTGTCCTGTTTTAACAGGTGCATGAAACCCTTAGTGATCTTGGCATAATTTACAATGAAATGTTGAAGAAAATTTGAATTCCCCTGCAGGCTCTGAAGTTGCTTGATAGAATGAGGAGGAGGCAGATTTACAATGGCATCAACTTTCAACGGATCCACTTGAATGCCTCTGTTAGAAACAATGAATCCGAGCAGTCTCCCTGACTCGACACAAAAAACACACTTGTGGGGATTCAAGCGAATCTTATAGTATCTGCATCGTTCAAAAATTAAACGCAAGTGATCTGGATGATTGATCCTCTTACGAGAATGTGTAGGCAGATCATCAAGGTAAGGTTCGACAATCGCTTTAATATCATGAAAGGAAAAATTCCTTGCCCACTGAAAGGTTGCCCCAACATTTTTCAATCCAAAGGGCATTTTCTTATATGCGAAGGTACCCCAAGGACAAATGAAAATTGTTTTATGTTGGTCTTCCGGTTTAATTTGAATTTGATTATATCTGGAGAAACCATCCATAAACGAAAAGACTTCACTTCCCATGCAAGCATCAATAATTTGATCTATAAATGGCATGGGATAGTTGTCCTTAGGACAGGCTTTGTTTAAATCTCGAAAGTCAATACAAACGCTTATGGTCCCTTTCTTTTTATCAACAAGAACAGGGTTGGATACCCATTCCATCAAAGCGATGGGATAAATAAAACTGACTTTCAACAGTTTTTCCACTTCAGCCTTCACTGCCGTCGCTTTACGCGGGTTAACAGGTCTCAACTTTTTCCGAACAGGTTTAGCGGTAGGGTATGTTCGGATCTCGTGCTCGACTATAGATGGATCAATGCCTGACGTCTCCTCATATGACCAGGAAAAAACGTCACAGAATTCCTTAAACAAGGTTGTATAGATCGCAATCTCCTTAGGAGAGCAGTTTGCACCGATATGTATATTTTCCACAACGTCGGGATTTACAGAGATGTTGATAGGGATGGTAGCGGAAATATTTGCCATATTCCCCTCATCAAACATTCCTTCCCTTGGTAAGGGATTAATGGGCATATCAACATCGTCTACCAGTCTCATCTGAAACTCCTGATTCTCTATCCTACTTAACTCTGGAAGAAAATAGGATCGATGGTGAAGATCTTTACAAATATTATCTCGTCCGAACATAGCTTCCATAATGGCTTCATCAGAAGGTAAAACCATATCTAAACAATCTGTAGAATGCAAAGAGTTTTCTGCCCAAGCAGGCAAATAGGCTTCTTTCAGTTCCTCTGAGACTGTGAGGGGAACTGGAAAGAGATCAACATCGGTTTGGGTGATAGCTTGACAAGCCACTTTCGCTGCCAATAAGGGCACTTCAAGTTCATGGTGGGAAGGGAGAACCCAAGGATCAGTCCTATCAACAACCGTAGCTATGGACTTCCCCACACTAGTAGAACCTATGTAATTAATCGGAGCCGAAAGATCAAATGTGCCCATCAATGATGTATACATTTGCCTAAGCTCTCTGAAGCAGGTTTGACCTGATCAACCAATGGCACAGTGGACTCATTAGATTCCATGCGGCCTTTTCGAGTAAAGCTGAGTTGGTCAACAGTAACCAACTTCCCTTCGTGTGGAAACACTACCACCCGAAAGACGGCCGATGCAATAGTAGAGATGGCATAAGTCCAACTTCTTCCCAAGAGCAAATTATAATCCAAAGGTGCATCAATCACCTCTACCTCAACAGACACCGCTTTCCCTGCCAGCTTAATTTCAAAAGCCGGTAGGATATCATGTGGATGGAATGACCTTTCGTCGAAGCAGTAAGTAGGGTGTTTGACGGGACCAGCGCTGGGGATCCAAGAGCTTTCCAACAAGACAAGGATATAACACATGTAGAAGCACCCTTGTCGACAACTGCTCTTCCAATGGTCTTTCCACCATGGATAACATCTATCGATAAGGATACATGATATGGTAGGTGAATTTTGACATCAGACAAATTAAATTTCGCCATGAGACTCGATGAGTCCATACTGCCTAAGGCTGCTAAGAGTGCATCCCGTTGGGCGGGACAACTCTGTAACACCTCTAAAGCCGACATTGCACAAGGAGTTTGGGCTAAGTCTTCAACTACGGAGTAGTTTGCTGCAGCCCTAGCATTAGGATTATGCAAGGTTTTCTTAAAGACACCTTTCGGTATCTTAGGCATAATTTCGGCAGGTTTCTCAATCATGACAGGGTTATAAGTTTCACCTATTGACTTACCCCTCTTCGAGGTCTCTTTTTCATAGTTCTTATTCCTGGTCTGTAGTAAAGTTTGGGATCGAACCATGTTGATATAATTGGGGTCAGGGGCATTTGGGGTGCCCCCTGCTGCATTTGAAGCTGAAGCAGAATTCTGTCCTTGGGGAAAAGGATCCTTCAGGATAGCCGGTTGTTGAGCTTTTAACAACTTCTAAGCTTGTTCCATCAGGGGACAAAGATGGGTGAGGTGATCTTCATGGCACAACTTACATGGGAAATTCACCTTCTTCTTTTCTTTCTTGCCCCCATCAACATTGTTTGCGGGTTTTTGCTTGTTTTGATTTTCCTCGTCTTTCTTTCCTCTTTTCTTTTTCCCATTGGGCTGCTGATTGCCCTTTTGAGAGGTTTGTGCAAAAACATTTGCATTTTGGGGTGAGGGGGCAACCTTTGCTGCCTCCGCCGTAGAATGTTTGACGGACAGCTGATGAAGCTGTTTGGCCAAAGATTCTACAGTGGGAGAATTCACGAAACCAACCACACCATCGGCATGGGGTCCAAGCTTAGGTTTCTCTGCATCGTGTGTTGGCCTCGGTGCCTCAGGGATAATCTCATATAAGATCCCAGACTGAGAATATATCAAATCTAATTGCTGGGCCCTGAGGATAGCTTCTTCCTCATTCGTCACTCCTGAAGTAGATACATCCTTAGATATATAAGGTAATAGGGGTTTAAGGAACCATTCTAATAAGAACTCAGGAGGAATAGTGGCTTTAATAAGGCTCTTCCGCCTCCTCCACTCTTGGATGTGATCCGAGATATGGGTGGCCTTGTTTTGCCGAAAGGTAGACAACAAGTCCATTCTGAAATCATATCGGACAGGAAGCTGGAAGTGACTAAGGAAAGTGTTAGCCAAGTCCCAAAAACTGCTAAACACAACAGAAGGCAACTCAATGTACCATTTTGCTGCACTACTCATCAAAGTTCTTTGGAACAGGCTCAACTGAACTGAATCTTCGTTCAGTGAGTTGGAAGAGCACCATAAATGGAAAGTGGTGGCATGAGCTCCAGGATCGTCACCAACTTTGCCTTTGAATTTTGGGATATCCAAGGGCAGCTTGGTAGGGACGGGTGGCTAGGAGGGATCATGTCTCACCGGGTCATTCATCAGTTTAGAAAAATCTAGCAAGTTTAACGTTGCCAGGAAAGGAAGCTTAGGTATAACCGAAGCACTAAAAGTACCAGTTTGGGGATTAGAGGGACTTGCCCCCATATTCCCATATGTGAAGGTGGGGTTTCCCCCTGTAACATCCCCGACCCTCCGACCGACGAAGAGGACGCTACTAACACCAAACCAACGGGAAAACAGCCCCCATGAACACGAATAGGGATGAATGCTGAGAATTAAAAACTTAACATAATGCATACTAAGATGCATAAAACATACAAGGATACACAGTTACTCAACATTCAGCGGAAGCAACACACACATTCCAACATTTAACATGTTCATCATAGTTCATGGAACAGTAGATATAATTGCAGAGATGAAACAGTCAGAAGTACTTATCTTTTAATGAAGACTCGCCCCGCAACCAGCTACGTCGCTGCAACATTCCACCCAACCATAGGCCAGCGTGCTCATCAATCTCTCAGCAACACTGCCACCCCCGAGCTGGGCATGATTCCTCAAGGAATAAGGGTCAATGTAGGCTTACACATAGCCAAGGTTTTCCAATCAGCCAAACCCACACAGTAGGGTTTTACCAGGTCGTCAAGGAGCTAGGAAAGGCTAAATGCTAAGCTGGTGGCCTCAACACCAACCTTCTCAAGCATACCCAGCCTCTAATCCTACTCTCAACAGTCCGAAGACCAACCATTGCTTTCCGCAACAAAACAACCCATTCACAGCTCTATGAAGAAGGCAAAGACAACCGGGTGACAATCCTAAACAGAAGGTGAAGCACAATTCAGGTCCAACCACACTCTAGAGTTGTTCTTGGCCCTAGCGTGGCCAAAACAACTTAGCAACAATCTCCAAAAGACGTCTGCTGCCTCAGCAACCAATAAGCAACCCAAAACCAGGGTGAATCCACAGCCCAAAATCACAATGAAAACTATGGCAACCTTACATAGTCTCAAAACATGGGAGAAGTCTGATTCTCAATCTTGGGCAAAAGAAGGACATAAACGCAGACCAAAATCTGATGAGGAAACGACGAGAACCTTACATAGTCCGCAGTTGGGGCAGAAGCAGAACTCCCAGCATAGACATGGGAAAACTCAACCAACGGATGTGGAAATCAGCAGTCGTCCAACATCCAAGAGCCCGCAGCACACAATTCCTCAATGCAATCGCTGAAGAAAGTTACACAGACAGAAATCGGAAAAGAACCGTTTCTCCATCACTCTGCGCGTGAGGGGAAAGGACGCGACCAACAAAAATGGAAAACAACAGTCCATCAACAACAAAATAAATCCCACAACGATTCTTCACAGTCCGGTAATGGTGGAAGCAAAAACGCCGACTCCATGCGTGAGGAAGGTTAACCGAGCTCCTCCTGCGCATCCTTGCGTGAGAGTGAACCCACAATGGAGAGAATGGCGTAGTCGGGAGTGCGCGAGTGTTTCAGCACCGTCGTGGAGAGAGTGGAGAGTCCCCTGGAGTGATGGCGGTGGTCAGTTTTTCCTTCCAATGCGAGGGTAACCTACTGGTGGAGTGTGCATGTGGGAAAGGACTGACAGTCCTACCACCCACCACTTCCCAGCAATAACTACCCTCAACTAACATCAACAATTTTGAATGGGTGGTTGACACATGACTTTTTTTCCCATTGGTTCAAGTTTTAACAATTCCCCCCCTTATCCTTGGGATAATCATGCCCTTTTCAATATGGTTGCATTGACATAGCTGGTTGGGTTCATTTAATTAAAGATGCATATTTACATGATGCCAAAAATAATATGTGTCATATATCATGATATACCATCGGCAATGATTCCAATCGCCGAACATAACACAACCAAATCGATGGTGGGGCTTTTTCCTTTAGCTCCACACCATGATTAATTACAATATATATATCATATACATTTAATGCAAACGGGGTCAAAATCGGGGTGTTACGCCCCCTGCTGCCGGTTGTGAAGTGGATGGGTTGCTTTGGAAAGGATTCCATCCATAAGCCACAGGATTGTTTGTGTGAGGTGCAGTATAAGAGGTTTTGGCTGCCCCAATCGAAACTGGGGTTTGGAATACAAGAGCAGGTATCCCTCCGCTAAAAAGCGAAAAGGGAGAGCTCGTGAACAGAGTAGAAACCAAAGTTTGGAAACATTGACAATAAGGGTTAGTGTTTCCAAACTGCACCCCTACATATGAGGGTGTTGGGTCTACGTATGGAGTAGATGGGGGAATGTGCCCCCCATTCCAAGGAAATCCTTGGACAAAAGCCGATGATCCTATAGGACCACTCTGGGCAGTGTGTGCGAAGGAAGTAGGAACCGTAGGTACACTAGGAATCTCAGTGACCATACCACCAGAAGCACCTGCTAGACTTGTGGGAGCCGGTGGTTGAACCACTCAGCTCGCTGGAGTTAAGGGTGTAGTAGGTATACTGGATCTAAGGGCACCTACCGGGGGAGGTGGTACCCGTTCAGCCGGAGCGGCTGAGGTGGAAATAAAAGAAATTTCTCCTACATTAAACATTATTTTGCCCACAAGGACACCAATCACAGGTGGATCGAAAGGACAAACCTAAATAATCATGGGATCGTTTAAGTCAGTTAGAGGTGTATTAAAATTCCTTGCAAACTCGTCAGCCTGCAAGTATTCTATCTCAACTATATTTAAATTGAAGCAGTTTGCCCTAAGTTCTGGTTCACCCAGAACTTCACTAACTCCTATCGGTTCAAAAGAACCATCTGTGTCCAATCTCTGCCTTTGAGGGGGAGGTGTAGGTTCCAATATAATAAGTGGAGGAAGGTTTTGCAACCTTCGTGACCTTCTGATAGCTTGGTCCTCCGCGGTTGTAAATTTGACTATTCAAACCCTAAGGTCGGCTAAACATAGACAAACCACATAGCAATCACTACAAAAATTCCTAAAGTCTCAACAATCACAAGGTGTACAAGATATGCTTTCCCGAAGAAAGCTGAGAGATAGTTTCTTGGCGTCCTTGAAGAGGTTCTTCACCACAAGCGGAGGAATCACCCACCGCCCTCCTACACTTTCAACAAGGGTTGCCTTCCAAGCCTGTCCAAGGTGAACCAGAAATAGCCTTCCGGTTTACCTGTGCATTAACCCTAGATGTCAAGAGACTAGAGGCTACCTTAACTATACCAATAGTCTAGGGGGACAGTCACAAGCCTGATTCATACACATGGGCAGGGTAGCTGAGCCCGAAACTCTGTCCAAGACAGAATCCCCAGATGTGTAAAAACCTTGGTCTACGTTTTGACAAGGAATCAGAGGGTTATCTCCTCAGTTCAATGCCTCCACGCGGCCTCGTGCTTAACTCCCGTTTGAGAGGAGCTTCCCAGATACTATCGATACAGAGAAGGATTTACCTATCGATTAGCCCACTATGTCTGAATGGGGAGTTTACACTTCCTCTCCCACAAGTCTAGCCTAAGCTAGTAGGTGTATGGCCCTATAAAATAAAAATTACTAATAAATTTTAATTATGGCGTTCATTTTAAGGGCTGTTTTTACTCAGAAGGCAAGTGGAGTGAAAGACTATGATGTTATTGAATCGATAAGAAACATAAAAAACATGAGTATAAATCAATTCTAAAGCAAAATATCACTATTTTAAACAAGCTTCTCTTTTTCTTTTTTTGTAAATATAAACTGATGAAAATGCAACTATGAAAGAGAAAACTAAGACTTATTTTTTTTAATTTTTGAGATTTTATTTAGAAACTGAAAGTAAAACTACCATATGCAATTCAAATGCAAATGTTTTCAATGCTCTTCTTTTCACTTTTCAAATTCCTCAAAGATTACTAATGCACCTAAATGCAAAAATTCTTGAGTATGATTGAATAATCTAACTATATAAAGTAAGCAAAATGAAGTAAAGCAGATTTATAAAAACCAAAAATCAACCACCTAAGGAAGACTTGGAAAACAACCAGCTAGGGAAGACACAATGAATGAAAATCACTGAAATTAATCAAAGGCAAGTGACAAACCAACACTATTCAAAATTCAATGGAATATACGGTATCTAGAACCCTGATCACTGATTCAGACAACCAGCACTTGGACCTATTACCCAACAAGAAAATCCACTTCAAAATGCTAAAAGAAAGACAATCCAACCAATAAAAACCCAAGGGCTTAACGAAAAGCACGAAGTATGGTTAACAGGGCTATCAAACCTATAGTGCAATGCCATTACTAAAGACCACTAAGCAAGACAAAATCCATAGAAGGACAGGGACAAGCAACCCAACCCCAAAAATTTTGTTGCTCAGACTTGTACATGATTGTTCACAAGAGCAACCCACGTATTTGCAGAAGTTATTATGTGAGTGTCCCAACTAGGTAGGGGTTAAACGACATAGACACTTTATATGTTGAAGATGAGGGCCACTATAATTGGTTACATGCCTTCACTTGTATTGTATGGGAGTCTCTGGACTCTCCTTGGAGAGACATAGTTGCTGCATTTGGGAGCTTATTTGTCCTCATTCCTTGCTTGTGTGCATTTGTACTAGCATTAGAGGAATTTAATGGGCCTCCTAAGGAAAATAATAAAATAATAGTTAAAATAATAAAATAATATTTATTAATTTTGGAGGAAAAAATAAAAAAACTACTTTTTGTGTTCGTATTTTCAACATATCTCCCTGTGTTTTTACTCAAATTTCGATCGGGAGAGCTCATTGGATACGGAATTTGATTCCGCATCCAACGAGTACCCACACTGCATACTTTTGATAGACCCCGCTGCCCTAAAAACAAGAAATACCTGAAAAAACATGATGATGATGTCAACGGGGTCTGTCAAAACGTTTTTTTTCCAGGTATTTCTTGTTTTTGGGGCAGCGGGGTCTATCAAAAGTATGCAGTGTGGGTACTCGTTGGATGCGGAATCAAATTCCGCATCGAACGAGCTCTCCCGATTGAAATTTGAGTAAAAACACAGGGAGATATGTTGAAAATATGGGAAAAAAGTAGTTTTCTTTTATGACAAATATATCAATTCAACCATTATGGTTGACTTATTTTATTGGAATTCTATTGGTTCTTGAATTCCAACTCACAAGAACTTATTGTTGGCGCGTTTTATTATATGGCCCGTTTTAGACCCAAATTTCCTCTAATGCTTATTTAGGGGTGTGCTCTGTGTTCACTAGTTGGCCTTAGGGATCGTGGTTACTTGAGTCTCTTTGTAGAGTCAATATGGATAGAGTTTCGGCTCCTTATTCTCAACTTTTACCAGGTTTATCACCTTTTTATCCTACTTAGCCTCTTTACAAGAGGAAGAGACGTGAGACTGGTCCTCTTTCCCATAGGGGACTTATTAGAATTTTCGGGATGAGTACTACATCTTCGTAGCTCCCTCTGCCCCCTTCATTTTTGTTGGGAGAAGAAACACATGGGGTTTCTTCTACCACCACCTTATGGATCCCAGGGATACGACCTACACCAACCTACATATGTTAGTCCTTCTCGCCCCGTAGGAATTAATCCGTTTGAATTCACATGGTCTTCAGATCACATACTGAAATTTTCCTCGAGTCGGTCAGGTACTGAGCACCGGACCGTTCCCTTAATCACGAGTCCATTTACTTTTGGCATGTTGAATGTTTCAGGTAGTATACCATCATCTCTCAGTGTTCCTAGTAGTAACCTTAGTGTTGTATTGGGGGGCACGACTGCTCCTTACACTGCATATCAGTTCAGAGGTAGTCACATCCCTCCTTCTACTTCGTTTGTTGGAGGGGTCTACTCCCTTCATCGGTTCCTTACACTAGTGTTAATCCTTTTTCGGGTGGTGGTAGATATGTGAACATTGGGGCTACAACTTATGTCCCATATTTTGTCCCATTGTCCACTATACCTATCCCTTCGAATGCATTTATCGTGACAGATCCTTCCCATAGTTCAAGTGGGCCCTTGGGACGACATGGTCTATTTGGTATGGTTCCCCTGTCATCTGGATTCCTTGTGTCTGGGGGTCATCCAATACACTAGACGGGTAATTTTGGTAATATGGTTCCCCCTTCTCAAGGAATGCCTCATATGAAAATGCATGTGCATCCTTACATGGATCATATGGGAGGATGTTATTATCCGACTGGTCAAGGTCATGGCCTTTACCAGAACCCACCATATCAAAACCAGTCTTTCCAGTGAGCATGGAATCAAATGTCACAACCTAGGATCCCTTTTTTAACTACGTATAATTTTCCTGATATGTTTAGAATCAAGAACGACACGGTGTGTCATGATCCATCATGGCCTCCAATTCCTTCCAAGTTTCCTTTGGATATTCCAAAGTTTGAATGTAAGAATGTCAAGGATCGTGGTGATCACATTACGACTTTTCATCTATGGTTCTCTTCAAGTTCCTTGAATCACGATCCTGTTCGATTGAGACTATTTCAACACAACCTCATAGGTATAGCCACAAAATGGTGTATATAGCTACCTAGGGGCACATACTGGACCTTTAACGACTTGGACATGGTCTTCTTTAATCACTTTCAGTTGTCGGTTCGCTATGATGCCAGTACCAAACTCTTGTTGACATTTCAAAAAGACAAGGCCACCCATATTTCTGACCATATTCAAGAGTGGTGTAGATGAAAGCGATTAATTAAGGTCAACATTCTATCAGAATTATTATTGGAATGGTTCTTGAATTCCTTACTACCTTATATCGTGAAGGATGTTTCGACATCTCGAGTGGCGATCGAGGAACAAGCTATTTTACGATTTCAATAGTTAGACTTGATTTATGCTCAGTTTGGGCTCCTTTATGAGATTATTCCTGCTGCACCAAGGTCAAATCATGACATCATGTTTAAAACCATGCCACGTGCTGATGGCATTGTTGTCTTTGCAAGTGCAAAAGTTGTTGACTGGGTTACACATCAAATGCAAAAGTTGTCGCTTAACCAGTCTGCGGTCGGACAAGCTGTGAATTTGTCCACCCCCACCCAATCGATGAATGTACATTTCGTGCAATCGTCGAAACAGAAGGGTAACTAGCAACCTAGACAGAATAGGAAAAAGGGGAAGAATAATAAGAAGGGTTGGAATAAAAAGGAGAGTGCTAACTATGACAAGAATGACGAAAATGATGGTGGGGATAAGAAAAAAAAGGAAGGTCAAATTCTCTTGTAAGCTTTGTGGAGGAGACCATCTTACGCACTTGTGCCCTAGGATTGACAAGGCCTTGAAGTTGATCGCACAAATCCCGGTTGTGCTGACGTATCCCTTTCCACATAATCACAATATGACTTCGAGGAATTTGACCACCAGAAGTGGTGCTGCTGGGAGTCAAAACCCTCCAGTCACAAAAAGTGGTCACAGTTGTATCAATATGATGTCAATTGTACATGTTGCGACCCGTTCATGTGATTATGTTCCATTGTAACTAAGCAAGGGTAAAAATCCTCCACCTCCGGATATTTTTGTGTAGATTGACAAGCCTGAGACTATGCCACGCGTACCTAA
The DNA here is from genome assembly GCA_001517045.1 of Pseudotsuga menziesii. Taxonomy (NCBI): domain Eukaryota; kingdom Viridiplantae; phylum Streptophyta; class Pinopsida; order Pinales; family Pinaceae; genus Pseudotsuga; species Pseudotsuga menziesii. Next base: position 42,978 of record LPNX011008957.1, on the reverse strand, counting down.
ATGTATCATGAAGCGCTTGATGCACAATCCTAATTCCCTAGCTTCCAAACACTTTTCTATTGTTGAGAATTTGGGCCAGAATTATTGTGCGATGTCGACCTTAGAGGTGCTTCAGATGTGTCCTGCACAGAGGAACTCCTTGTTGGTTGCTTTGGAAGTTGGTGATTTAAGTAGCCTGAGTACTATCAAGATCAAGACGGCTGATATCTAGCCTCAATTTCATTACCATGTGGCTTTTCAAGTCCATGTGGAGTGTCTAAACAACACCATCAAACACACGGTTATTGATGAAGGCGGTTCAACATTAGTCATGTCTTTGTCTTGTTGGAAGGGTCTTGGCTCTCCCCAGTTTTCTTAATCTTCAACTATATTGACAACATCCAATGGACACGCATTTATACTGCATGAAAATTATTCCTTCTCTTTAGGTTTAGTTGGGAGGGAAGACTGTGATGGTCGAGGTTGAGGTGGTTGATGCACCCCCTGACTACAACCTTTTACTGGGTCAGAACTAGATTTATGCCATGAAGGAGATCATATTGTCGATGTTACATGTTGTATTATTTCCTCACGAAGGAAGAATCACGACGATCGATCAATTATCATTCACTAATTCTAGTTCCTATGCATCGTTTGGACCTACAGTCTCAGTTATTGAGGATTCTTAGCCAACAATTGAGAATGTTGCTGTCAGAATGTATCCTTCATTGATGAGAACCTTTAACTTCTTGGCACCAGTTTTATCGGTTGATTCCACTTCTGATGGTTCTCTATAATCATCGAGTCTGGTCCTGTTTCGTACTTCGTATTTGAGTGATCCTAGGACTCTCTCTTTTCCAATTGAATCTGGTGAAGGGCACCCATCCATTAGAGTGGATATACTATTGTCTGCAACAAAGGTCATTTTTCCAACTTCGTATGAAACTGCTGTAGATCCTGATATTTCCTCTTTAGGGAAAGAGGAGGGAGATCCCGTGCTATCGCTTGATTTGGTGGTCCACTTAACTTGCTCACATGATTTCCTCAATAATACTTTTCCCCCAAATGAAGCGATTGGTGAGCCCATGATTTGTCCTCAAAGGCCTTGGGAGGACCTACATTATAAACCTTTTTCCCTACAAGATATTGAAAATATTGAGCATAATGAGTTCTGGTTGGCCTTAGGTGAGGAAGTTAATCACCGTGTGCTCCCTTTGGACAAGCATAGTCTATATGTTGAAGGGAATACATACGATATTTTGCCTACCATCCCGATGAATCCCCAGTAGCCTCCTATCATTGAAGTTAAGACTTATCTAGATAGCCTCGTTGTGCACTTTTGCAAGAGAATAGATTATCCATATCACTTCTTAATTTTGTTTGAAAGAGGCAAGCAACTATTGTGATTTATCATTTCGATGGAAGAAATATTGGTCGACCATTTAAAGGTTGAGATAATGCTTTAGTTTCCTCCCTCACGCTCAATGACCTATGTTTGAGCCTCCAACCTCGATTGGAACTTTGTACATTAGTGTATATATTTTGGTTTTACCTACCATACTTTTGTAGCTTCACTCTAGTCATTTATCCATATCTATATAGTTTTTTGATCTTCATGGACTAATGTTATAGTGTGAGGATTTTTTGTGGAATAGTTTCTTCACGTGGTAAGGGATTGTGCCTAGCATGCTCATGCCTTTGGTGGGTATATCTCGTCACTCGAATATAGGATAGGATTTCGCTTTGCTTGCATCATTGCGTTGTCCTATTACCATGTCACATTAACCATATGTATGAACTTGCTTCTTATTGGCACGGAACCTCACTAGTTATAGAAGTGTCTTTATGTAAGTGGTAGATATTTCTCGACAATGGGTACCCAAGTTAGATCATGTCTTTCCTTTTGGTTCCCATGCTGAGCTTCCTCTTTAGGTCTGGGAATCCATTTTAGTTCCACCATGACTTTGAATAGTAACCTCATGTTCTTTCTTATCTTTTATGTTGGTAATCTCATTTAGGGACTCCTATTTTCTATCAAGTTGTAGATGGATTTCATGTGTTTTCTTTCCTTATTGAGCTTACTGTCGGCTCTCCACTTCACTTTTATAAGCCACATTTCTTGAGATTATATCAATTCTAGCCAATAAAAGCCTCGTATTTATCCTTTGAATATTGATCACCCTTCACCCTAGAGGAAACATTCCCTCAAGTTCCCTTATCTTGTATGCATTTCCTTTTATTGAGCATAGGGATGTTCCGCTACATGGAACTAGTTTGCTTGACCGCAACACTCGTTTCCTCCCTGTTGTACTATAAGCAGATTTTATTCCTTTTCAAGCTTTATAATATGAAAAAGACAAAAAAAAACAAAAAACAAAAAAATTCAGACGGGAAATGATATTCTCTTATAATGGAAGTTGTTGTGTCTCCTTTGAACAGAGCACGATTTATGAGTCTACTCATCATGGATCGGGTTTCTGGTATGAGCTTAGGATATGTACTCATTTTTTAGAGATTTATCCATTTAATGGTTAAGCTTTCAGTCACCATGAAGCCTCTATTGATGCCTCATGTGTCATAGAGTTGTCCTAGTTTGCACATTTGAGTCTATGTTGCCTAAGTGTGTCCATATACTTCATGATCTTGTTCGAAGGAATTTTTTAGCCTGAGTCGGTCATTCCTCGATTAATCTTGACTTTGCATGTCGGCCATTCCTGGTACTTCATAGAGATATGGTCCTACCTGGCACCATGGGCCTACTTTTATCATTGGGTAGGTGACCTTGAACTCAGTAGATGACATCTCATCATCAGTCTCTAACTGAGTGGTTTCCCTTGTGTTCAACAACAAGAAATATATTCACACATTGGGATTCATGCCATTTCTTGGATTCCATTAGACCCTATTGGTGATTTCCTTTCCTCTATCAATAGTTCTAATCATTTTTTCCTATTCATAGGGTCTCTGTCACATGCTACTTGCATCTGGTATGCACAGAAGATGCACATGGTTATTGGTTCGTGTACATCTTGTTCACCCAAGTTCTTCCAAATCATCCAGCCTTGTTGAGTACCTTGTGTTGGTTGATGGGGGATTCCTTAATTCCCTCCTTCCATTGGATTCCATCCCATCGAATTTAGATTATTTATTTTGGAATTGGGATCTAGAGTCAGTTGAGTGCCTTGAGGCTTGCAATCATCAATGTACCTTGCTTGATGGATTATTCAAGTGTTCAACATCAACACATTTATTCGTACTTATTGATTTCACTCAGTAGCCTGACACCCATTTTCATCATCGATGGGTTGTCTCGCTTCTGCTAATATTATACCTCAATGACTGGTTATCAGACGATGTTTCATCATGCTCGACCTCAAGGCATTTGTTCACATGATGGGACATGTACCATCAATGATTTTTGTAGAAGACCTCAGAGTATGGTGGCAGTCCATAAATGCTACTACCTTGATCGCAACAATACCTATGGGATTTCAGTTCTCATACCAGAGCAGTGTACCTTATTATGTACCAGATGTGTTCATTCAATATGGAAACTAGACTCCATTGTGTATTGTACGTGCCTATGACCACTTATGACATATGTCAATTATGCCTATCCATGGACATTGTACTTATATGTATCTAGGACTTCTATATATACTCCAAATCGGGAGTCATGTATACATAGTTATCATTGTATTATGTTGATGAGTGGATAGTTCTTCCACCTGGATCTTCATTACTCCACTTTTGGGACTATTATAATGTATTTCAGCCATCGTGTACCCCTCTGACCTCACAAATTAGGGGTCATTTGTTATAGTGTAATTTGCCACACCTTATGCATCAATCCTTGATGGCCTTCCCATGTCCCTATGCAGACTCATTAGAACCCCCTTAGTCAGTATATCCTTGATGCTTCAGTTTAACCATTAAAAAGACATTTTTTAAGCCACACACAAGTCAACAGCTATGCAACTCGCGTATACATAGCTTGCACCATTGCATCCCGCTTACATTGGGTTTTGTGCTCAAAATTAAAAAATATTTGGAGTTTTCCTCATCAAGAAGCGAATATCTTGATCCTTGGCCTTTCATATGCCTAGAAATGCTCTGATTCGACCCTCCATTTCCCATTTGAGGGCTATTTTTTTTCCATTGTGAAGAATTGGAGGAAGAGAAATTTTGAGAGTACGAAAATTATAGAAAAATATTGCCCCAATCCCATATACTTGAGTCTACATTACTTTTTCCTTGTTGATAGAACTCTTTGTGTTCATCTCCCAAGCTCTCTATTGTCTTTGTGAGCTTGCCTTGCTATGGAGTATTAAAGTGGTGGAGGCCCAGGAGGAGGAACTTGGTTTCTTAGTTCCGGCAAGGTGTCGACATAGGTTGTTAGATTGTATCTATGTTTTTATATTAATAGAAATATCCATTCTTCGTCCAAATTTCATGGGCAATTGTTTATATTTGTATCCATGGGTATAGTTTATTTATACATATTTAAATGGATTATGCTAGTTTGAATACTAACATTTAATATATGTATGTTGGGATATATATTTGTTGTTGAGGGCAAAGTGTAGGGAACAAGCATTTGATCTTCAGTTCAATGATGGTCTTCTTCGAACATTCGGTTGAGGTATGGTTTCTATACATTAGTTGTTAGCTTATTTTATTTATCCAGCATATTCAGGAATGTAAGTGATTTTTGTTGTCAACATGTCTGTTGTGGTCCACCCCATGCCATAGGAATATTTTCTCTGGTCTGCGAAACTAGAGACACAAAGATTATCTTGGGAAACCCAAACGGGAGAAAACCCAATAATTTTTTCTTAGAATAAAATCAATCCAATACAAGAACAATACCAATCATGAAGATTAGTCCATAGCACAAGAATGTGCTCTCCTTCCACAAGAACCTTGATATATATCTATATCTATATCTATATCTATATATATAAGATAACCCAAAAATTAGCTTCACTTGATCTTCACTTGTCCACCTTGAGAAGTGTGTACCACCTGAGAGAGAGATGAGCTTGCTTGAATGTGAAAATGAACTATGGAATCATTTTATTTATATTCTTCTTTTCACTAGAAGTATCTACAATTAGGTTGGATTGTACTTTTATTTATTCTTTATTTGTCTTTAAAGCTAACTTGTCATTTTATCTTCTAGGGTCAATTTACCCCTTTTATTGGGGTAGTGATGATCTTCCATACTTTCCACTTTATTTGGGACTTCTTCAATGGATTGTCTTGATTTCATGGACATTTCTTCATCATGGAAAATTTATCCTCGTTGATGTCTCATCACATGCAGTCATATTCTTAGCCAAGAGCTCTAATTTTGATTTGAACATACTCTAAGAAGCCCGGGACACTTCTTAGAGTTAGTTGTCAACTTCAACATTAGATTAGACTTTGTCTAATATACAAGGAGATAAGATCTCCTCGTAACATAGAAAAGTCATCTCACTCTATAAAGAATAGATCATTCCCGATACATATCTCTCACTCACATTGAGTACGTAATGTGACCTCTATCCTACTACCACTTTGGTCACACATGAATGGACCTAGGCTAAGCATTCGAGCCCTTTGCTGATCTAGTAAACACATGACTAATTACTCCACATGACTAATAAAGGCTACGAAGGGGCCATTCTCTCCACAAATCACGAACCTCTAAGAGAATGATCTACATAATGTTTACTTGATGTTGGAACTCATGAGAACATCAACACTCTCTCTTAGCAAGGGAGACATTTTGCACCAAGTTGTTATCGTAGTGAGAATGTCCTTCAATAATGCATCTGTATTACATCTGCATTTGTATGATACATGTACTGCATATGCCTTGGTACTACGATGTTTGCATTACTCATTATAACCATTTATTTTACATGAATTTTTATTTTCTCATGTGGATGATCATCTGGTCCATTCTTCTCATATGAATGTCTGCCTCCTCATATCCAACAATGCTCCCTCTCACTTAGGGAGGTATTATCCATCATGCCAAGATTGTCCCTAAAGTATACAAATTTTCCTCAATTAGAGGTTTGGTGAGAATATCGACTATATTGCTCGCTTCTGGATATGTATTGGAGCTTACTGCTCCTTTATGCAACATGGCTATAATTTGTTCTACTTTTGTTGCAATGAGTGCCACAAAAGTATGCTTCCAACTAATCCAGGATATCATGATTGGTCAAATATGAAGAAACATATCAATATGCTCTTTATGTCTACTGCACTTCTCTTAGTTAGAATATGCATAATTGTTCAACTTCACTTCTCCAACTAAGATATATCTCAATCCATATCCAATTGCACCACAGAGGTACTTCAGAACATGTTTTTCCACAAATTAATGGAAGAGTCTCGACTCAACCATACGTTGCGTCATCAAGGATCCAATTATATGTCGATACATCGTGGGATCCACCAAACTTGAATCTGAAGCAATATCACTCAGTTTCTTCAGAATGTTATCATAGGTATAGTCATGGAATTGCAGTCCATCATCCTGAATCTTTCAGGATCTCATCTGTGTACTCCCTAATTCTGAGGAAGATCTCATTTGGTCTCTGCCACACTTCTAATGTCAAGAAGCAATGAATCAGGCCAAGACCCTTCATCTTGAACTTTAAGGACAACTCACTCTTGCACTTGACATTGAACTTCTTTGTAGAACCAAGATCAAATCAACAACCTTGTAGTAAAGGTTGGAATCCACATCATTCTTGGTGAAATCCAAGCTCATCAAGTACATGCATGTCCTGACATATCACATCTTGGGTGCATGCTTGAGTCTGTATAAATGTGGCCAAATGAATGTTGATGGCAACCATTTGGCCACCCAAATTGCCAAAAAACGTCGTTTAGGGCCTCAAAACAGCCCCAGAAGTTTGGGACCCAAAAAACCGTAGAAAAATAACTAGGAAACTGCCACAATGGACAACTGTTTTGAGACATTGGAATAGGTGGGTGGCCACCGATATCCATATGGATCGTCATCCAACCTTTCTTTCATTCTAGACACAATTATTACAAATTTTGAAAATATGACTTGGAAACCCTAATAGGAGGTTGGTCAAAATTAAACTTTGGAAAAACTGAAAATTGCCTTCACAAATAAACGCACCCTCCTAGGGAGAGTTCAAGAATTCTAAGGTTTAATTCAATCTATGATTAGAAGGGTTTGAAAGTGAAATCCCTATTTCTTGACCCTGATATCAATTAGGTCAAAAATAAAAATTCACCAAACTAAAATCTACTTACATAGATAAGTGTGCCCTCCTAAGGCGAGTTCCATTGATGCTCTTTTCAAGTCAATGTATGGAGAGAAGTGTCCAGACTTGGAAGCCATAGTTTATATATTAGGGCACAAACAATCTATGACAATGGAATCTATTCAGAATTGCTCTGATACCATGTTAAATTTTTAGATCTTGATGATTATGTCCTAATGGTTATCATCCCACTTTCATCATTGCATAATTACAAACTGAAAATTTCAACAATCACTTGCATTAACAATAAAAAAAGGATCACCGAAAGATAACCATGCACAAGAGACACAAGATTTATCTCTGGAAACCCAAACGAGAGAAAACCCAACAAACGTTTCTCAAAAGAAAATAAATCCAATACAAGAACAATACCAATCAAGTTGTAGCATAAGTATTTTCTCTCCTTCCACAAGAACGTTGGGAGAGATAAAGATAATAAGATAACCCAAAAATTAGCTGCACTTGATCTTCACTTGTCCTCCTTGAGAACTGCACACCACTTGAGAGAGAGATGAGCTTTCTTGAATGTGAAAATGAAGTGTGAAAGCACTTTATATATATTCTTCCTTTCACTAGAAGTTTCCACAATTAGGTTGGATTATACTTTTATTTAATCTTTATTTATCTTTCAAGCTGGCTTGTCGTTTTATCTGCTAGGGTTAATTTACCCTTTTTATTGGGGTAGTTGTGTTCTTCCTTACTTCCCACTTTATAGGCATTGGTCTCTAGAGCTCCCAGGATCATGCAAATTTGTGCATCGGAGTGGTAGGTGGGCCCCATATGACTTCCCCATGGAACTAATGAAGTGGCAACCTACTCCTAAGCTAGGAAATTTAGACTATGGTGGTAAACGGTGGATTATAATTAATCCTATCACCCCCCCTTAATCCAAACTTGGACAACCTGGGACTTAACAACTGAGACCAATGGTCACTCATACAATCTAATGTAAAAAAGTAACTGCTCAATAAACCAAGGAAATGGGGAAAATCTCACGGGAACCCTCAACAAGAAGTATGCCTCAACAACATTATTAGAGTACAAGGTATAAGACATCATCATCATCATAATATGAATCACAAGGACTCACTTCACACTTCAGTATACTCATATCACTATACTTACTCTATTGTATGTCATTGCACATACTCATTTTATTGTACCATTTGTATGTACCATTGTACATACACTACTATATATACCACAAACTACTTGCTCATCTTTGTCAACTTTTTCATCATCCCTCATATCATCATGTTTGCATGCATCATTGCATACATAATGTATTGACATGGAATCATCTCTTATATTGCATGTATGTGTATGTATGCCAACCCCAGACTTCCGTGTGAGCTATAGAAGACCTCAAATTTGTTTACTTCCTTCAAGCTTGGATTTGTTCAAGAATCAATCATCAAGTGTGCATCATATAGAGTTTGGAGTGATCTTACCTTTCATTGACTGTACATCAAGATTTTGGACTCCATACCTGGGATATGTAAGACTGTTGTAGAAGACTTCAAACCACTCTTCATCACTTCATCAGAATTGTCTTGTCAACTTCAATTTGTCATCATAGCATTGGATACTTCATTATTTGTGGAAGAGAAAAACCACGTGCAAGTCATAGCTCAGACTTTGAGAAAGACCTTCGCACTGACTGTGTGTTTTACAGACCATTAGGGCTTGGGACTTCAGATGCAAAGAAAAACTTGAGCTGTTTGCTTCAGGATAAATCCAAGATTGGACTATATCAACCAAAAGGAAATGGAGCTGTTACTTTCTGTTGCTATCCGAGGTTTAATTGTTGACTTCTTAAATCCAAAAGAAGGGTCTTCTATCTGCTTCCAAATATCGACTGAATTTACACTGAAGGGTTAATGCCGCTACAAGTTTGGGTTGTTCAAGTATGCCTAAACAAGTCCAAAAAAATAGGATTATTAACTAGCAAGAGGAACCAAAGGAAAATACTTCTCTTGAAAATTCAGATTGTTCCAATTTTGCTGCTATTGTAAAATTCATATGTCTATCAAAAATAGCAGGCTGCTACCACTGTAAAATTCGGATTCCTATAAAAAATATCAGACTGTTGCCACCCGAAATTTCCTCAGTTACTTGACCTTAGTTTCCTTAGTTAGACAACTACTTCTCTCACATTCGTTGAGTTCCATTTGAGTGTTTACATGCTCGTGTTTATATACACATGGATGCTGTCCACATCCATAAAATTAGCGCAGAATTAGGTTAAAAAGGTATGTATTTTAATTTTTAATTATTATTTTATTTGGTGTTGGCACACATCTCTACCATTTCAATGGTCATCATAAGGTCAACAATTTTTTTTGTCATTTTACTTGTCACACAACCGCTCCTATAGGTAAGGGTTTCCTCATAACTTACCATCAAAGGGGTTCCATTAAGCCACTAGGGCTTCCATACATATGTCACCATTCCATGTGCAAGAGTTCCACCAAGGGCATCGTGGTCATCGTGTCTTAGGGTTTGTAAGCCATTAAGTGTCATGTCCCCACATACAACATCTTCACCCTGCCTTCAAGGGTACTAGGATCATCATCTAAGTGTGTCCAAGTGTCCAAGTGCCATCATATGTGTGTGGGTGCCTTCATCATGCCATATAACCACGTCAAGTGGAAGTAGTGGGCTTCAAGACCATACCAAGGGAATCATTATCATACAAGAGATCCATGACCCCAACAAGGGTTGCAAGATTATCAAACCAACAAGTGTGGGTCCAAGGACTTCTTCAAGGGCTTCTTCATCAAGCAAGATACTTCATGGACTGCTTCAACCACCTTAACCATGCAAGGGGACCTCCAAGGATCAAGATCCATCATGACATCACATGTGGGGTTTCCAGACCTTCTCCTAGGGTACCATGACACCATCAGAGCATAAATGACCACAGAATGGGTGGTTAATGCTTCTCCAACCCATATAGGGCTTCTACATCGTCTACAAGAGCTTCAACACCATCTCCAGGGTCTTCAACGTCCTCACCAGGGTGTTCAACATCGTAAACAAGGTGGTGGCTCCAAGATCCAACCTTGTGGGTACAGGGACCGTATCACCTGGGTACAAGGTGCTTCAAATCATAAACCAACTCTGTAAGGGCTCCAAGGCAATGGATATGAGGGTACTGGGATCATCCATACCTATTTACTGTAGGAGGGACTTGGTGGCATCAATGATAGCCTATGGGGCGACTGCAAGTCCATGTTGGCATCAATGACAATTTCATCAACATCCTATAAAGAAAGGGGGGTTAAGCACCAGGTGTTTGATAATTTCAAAGGGAATTGGGTATGGGAGGAATGTGGAGGTTTTATGATATGGTTTGAGGGCCTATAAACAAAGGAGGAGGAGGAGTGTGGAGAAGAGGAGAAATAGGTAGAGGGTTAAAAAACCCCTCCCATCCTCACAATCTCATAAAAAAATATTACTACACCAATACTCTATAACTCAAACAAATGATGCTTCCATTAATATCAACCAATTTAGCCACCACACTTACACCATTAAAATAAAACCCAACACTAAGTATAAGCATGAACTAGATGTGGGGAATATTCTATGGTACCTACATTGCATGAGCTTGCTTACACTACCATCCATGTGACTATCTTCAACCATGGAACCAATGCACCCATTCTCAAGCCATCTAAGGAAAGAAATGAGGCTTTGGAGGAATGTGGGGGATTTTCTATTTTCATTGATTTTCCATTTTATTTTATGTTATGTTTCATATGGACTTGCTTGGAGTTCCCACGATTTTGATCCTTTTTAATTTATTTTTTATTTCCTTGAAATAAATGCCCATTTTGATTATTTTCCATTGAAAATGACTAGAGAAAATCAAGGTCAAACTAGGTTGAAACGGAGGTAGAATGGGATATGGAGGACATCATTGGAAAAGTCTTGATGATACAAAATCTAATTTGATTCTACCAACTACTAATTCACCTACCCAAAACCTCTACTAGGAAAGCTTCCTAGACCCCATCTTTGAAAACAGATTTAGAGACTTGTGACAATTCTAAATAGTTATCCTACATTAGAATACGGAAAGGTATTAAGATAATATATATCCTAGAAACACTAATTTTATATTTTAGTGTCCAATAATAACACTTTTAAAATTGTGAACCTCTACCATCGAACTACTACCTTGAAACTAGTCCTGATTTTGTGAAAGATCATTCTCAACAATTTGGGGCCAAAACCAACCATATGTAATACCATTAGAAAGGTATCGTACATTCCTATATCACCACCAAGCATAATTTCCCTCTATATTTGATAGATAATAGAATTTGAACAGTGAATTTGTATTTATGAAGTTTGGACCCCATGAGATATGCAATTTGTGCACCTTGTAGACTAGGCACACGGGGGGTTCACTTAGTGAATTTTCTACATAGCACGATCGTTCATAGGATATTAAATAATATCCCTAATTTCACTAAAGATTGGAAATGCCTCCTAAAATTGTATTGTTAAACCCTCTCCCAATGTATTCTAATTAAGAAAACCCTTAGTTCCACCAAATATTGTAGGTATCTATTTTTAATACCCCCTTTATATCATATTATTAGGTTGTAACAAAAAAAATCCCTAACACATCTTAGTAAATGCAAACAAGATGCTAAATAAAATAATAGTATAATGCTAATAATGATGCCACCAGGACTGCATGGGCGACTGGTAAATTTGTAGTGTTGGATAGCGGAAGACCCAACAAAATAGTAATGGGCAAGGGAAAATGTGTAAAAGGAAACCTAGTCAAGATATCAATGAAACAAAGAATGCAAAAGGTTTATAGTCCAGTAGTCAATGCAATGCTTAGAAAAGGTGAGAATTGCAGATGTTTCACACCATAACCTGCCAATATACCAATTTTATATCATGTAAATGCATGTATATCCATAGAGAGATCATGTTTTCTATAACCTTAATAAATTAAACTCCATAAAAATGCAAAATTGAAACCCTTTCATAGAATTACTTCCCTGCCTTCCTATCAAAACAAACATCATTGATGTTTGAACCCAAATAAACATAAAAAATCCCCTTCCTTTCCAATAACACCATTGATCATGTGCATAGCTTGGATTTGGGTCATTCACAAGATGCAATTAATTGCCTCCACTTCCTCTACATTTATTCTTGCAATCAAGGGGATTAACAACATTTAGTTACCTTTTCTCAAGTTATATCTAGTTTTTTTTAATCTTTATGGGATAGGGAAATATCTCCATTGTTAAGTTTCAAGAATGCAATAGTTATAAAGATACAAATAAGGTGAAACTTATATGATACAATTTGATGGTAACGATAACACATATGGTATGTAAATAAGGATTTATATTTTCACCTATGTTCATGTTAGTTCCAATACGATATTAAGATGGATTGCTTGCATATAAGAATTGAAATTATAGTTATGAATGTGTAAAATATAACTCAATCTAACAATTATTCCTAACTAGCAATGTGAAAATGTTAAAGAAGAATGCAAAAAGTTGAAAGAAATAATTAGTTAAGAAAGATTGATAAAACTTTTCTTGGTTCCAGTGACCCAAGAAACATTGATATCACTTTTCTTGGTTGTCATGGAGCAAGGTTTGATTGAATCTGAATACTCACCTAAACCCCAACCTAAAAAGTGAAGAGTTAGATCTTTTAATATAAATCCTACAAAAAATACAATAAAATTGCTCAACTCTGAAACTCTCGATTAGCTACATATCTTAACTTTTGAGTTAACGAGGCACAAAATGAATATTCAAGCATATTGAACAATGTCATAGGCTGCAATGTGACTTCTATCTATAAAATAAACACAGTTTGGAAATTGGCCTCTTATAGAACAACAAAAAGTGTAATGTTACAAGATTTTTTTAGTTTTAACGTTTGCAATCTCAACCTAAATTATGGAGAAAGTGTGAAATATTGCATACATATTCATAACAAGTGGCAACACTAACCTTTTGGACATCACATTAATAACAATATGCATAAAAGAACAAAATACTATCACCCTAGTTATCTCAATGCCACAAAATTCGAATGTCGTAGTGCCTTATATTCCAAGAATCATACCTCGTATCTAAATAAATTCGCTAAGAAACAAAAAGAATAACCCCACAAAAATAAAACACAGAGCGAAGTTAACAAAAAGAGTTGCAATATTATCAGAATTAAAAAAAACCAAATACAATTGCGGAAGTTGAGCTGAGATCTTTACAAAAAGATTCAAGTCTTTGATAAAAGAAGAAATGATGAAATGAATTGAGGTATGAATCCAACTCGTGATTTGGAGGTATGAATTTATCCCATGATGTGGAGGTATGAATTGATCCCGTGATTTAGAGGTTATTCCTCATCTTGCCCAAATAAAATAACCCCCAATATTTATATTACTATCTCAAATTAAAAACCCCCTTGACCCCTTAATACGAGGAAATATATTGTTGAGGTTATTAGGAGTATTCAAAGCCCCAATATGGATGGACGTGATATGATATTGCCTCGCTTGTGAACCCCCCATGACTAGGCATAAGAACTCAAATTGAGAAAATGCAGGTTCCATGTAAATATTGTTCCAAAAATTATTATTTTCTACAAATGCATCATAGTTCCTCTTACATTATCTACAAGACCTAGCTTATGTGGAGCCCAACTAGTGGCTAGTGGAAGGGGTCAGCATTTGAACTTTTGCAAATTGTGCTCACATTTGATGGAGTATTACTTAATAAGTATAGGAATGTAATTTGTCGATATGGAATGTTTTCAAAATAAAAATTAAGGTAGGGATGGCCTAGTAAGGTCAAAATATTGGGATCCCGAAAGAAGCCAAACAATGTTGAATTGGATTTGATTGTGTGTCGACAAGATCCTATTAGGCATTCTAGCCTCAATGTCTATCATGTACATGCATTGAGGTTGATCTAGTAAGCTAGGAAATACCATCAATCTAAAAACCAATTAGCACTACTAATCCTAACCCTATGTGTGAGGCCTCACCAGTATTAAACTTAAAAGAATGTCTCGGCGTTTAATTGAATCCAAGCGAACTAATCATGATAATTGATGCCTTTCTTGATTCTAAAAAGTCATTATAAACCTAAAATAACCACTCACTTTGTAATGGGATAGGAACCATACTAATGATGACTCCTACTGTCTTCTTTAATTAAAATTGATGTTGGAAAGGCTACTCAGATAAACCCTTTTACTATCTTTGGAATATATGCAATGTGAAATATCATGTTGAACACAAATCAAATTTTTGTATTAACAATTAGAAAATGTGTTGAATACTTTCCCATAAAGGTAGAAAGCATACAAATTCACTTGTTTTCTTACTAAGGAACACCTCCACATGGTATGTGGCAATGGTAAACTTAGAGATTAGCCACACAAGCATACCCATAACCTTAGAGTGCACCAATAATTCAAATATTCTTTTCTCATCCAAGAGATCTACTCATGGATAAAAAATGTTCCCACAAGTGTCACAAAGGCATCATCACTCTAGTCAATTACTATTATTTTCATAAACAAAATTTTATCTTTGTATTAAGAATAAATTTTCAATTC
>LPNX011008957.1:0-27136 GCA_001517045.1 Pseudotsuga menziesii | reverse complement strand
TATATATATATATTTATTCACATTTCAATGATATCTAGACTAGTGGTTTTCACAATGATAACACAACATAAAGATCTATTCTTGTCAACAAGCTTATAAATTTCAAGATGATTCTCTTCATCCATCCCAACTCCAGTCCCATTATATAAATGAATTGTCAATGCCATCTAGTTATATCCCTAAAAAACCAACATTAATTGATAACACATGCAAGTTTTTACACATTCAATCCTTGTTAATTAAAACTAAGCAACATCCTTTATAACTCCATAGCATATCCATCCATTGATAGCCACCAAATAAACACTATTGTTTCATCTAGCAAATGCAATATATCTCATATCCATCAAACACATGCATACTACAAATACCATGGAATCATTTACCATGAAGTTATTGTGGTTCAACCATCATATGCACTTAAAGAACTAGTTATCAATATTTCCCAAATAAAACATCCATTATGTCTGTCATGAATTTGCACTATAAATTGATCTAAACAAAAATGAAAACACTTGGGAAAGCAAATTGATAACAACAATCTCTTAAATAAGAACTTACTTCATACTCTTTGCACATGAGCATAACTATTAAATATTAGAGTGAATTCATAATCTAAGTTATGTCTTATAGTTAATTCATAATCTAAGTTATGTTAGTCATCTACATGAGTTTGAAAGGTTTCCTAATAAAAACATCTACAACAATTATAACATCCTCCGAATTTTCAATTACAAGGATTTCTCTCTAAGGTTATTAAGAACGACCATAGAGAAAATTTCTCACAGTTAAACTAAGCATGAAAATGAAAGTATGACAATGGAAATATTTAACTATGATCTCTTTCTACTTACTATTATTTATCTACATTCCTCAAGTGAAAGAAATTATTTTTTTCATCTTAGAAATTATCACAAGTTTTAGCTTAACAAACACAATCTAATCACTCTTTGTTTATACAAAAATCATGATCGTCCCATGTGATTGTGTAGGTATACACTATGGGTTGTAATCCAATACCAATCATATATTTTCAAAAATTTAAATATTAAATTAGCATTTGCTTCTATTAATTGTTAATTATGGTAAACACGTATTCACCTTGATGAAAATCTATGGATAATGATCTAGAGAGGGTTAGTAAAGAAAGATGTGGCGGACTACACACCAGATTGGTTGGATCCATAAGTGCATCCACAAAAGGGATACTTTACTATTACATAAGTCCTAGATTACATTGGGGTTCCCTAGAAGTGTGTTAGATTCCATCAATATGGGAATATGGTATGAGATTGTGATTTACCCCTTACTATAAATCCAAGGAAAGAGACAGTGATGGAATTGGTCGAATTCAAAAAAGGATTGGTACCTAACTCAAAGTGTGATGGGGTTTACGAAGTTGGTGGTGATGCAAGTCCTATTGTTGAAATTTTATAGGTCATATAAGCCCTATAATTCTATATGATAGGGCTTATTGTTTGCTCTAGTTAATTTCATTTCATTTCCAGTTTATTTATCATTCTATGGGATTAAGCTAACATAATGAATTAAGTTGTAAGATTTGTTGTGATGAACTATTCCAATGGAATATCCACAACAATTTATGGATCACTAGAGAAGGGGGATGATAATTCCAAGTATTTTGATCGCTTTGCGAGTCATAGGAGAAGTATAAATACTATATGGAAAATACAAAATTGGGAAGGATATTTCATCAACAACTCTGAGGATGTTTCCAAGGAAGGGGTTGGATACTTTAAAAGTATTTTTAAAGAATATAAAAGATCTTCTTTTGTGGAGGTGATAAGGATGGACACATTATTTCATAGGTTTGTAATATAGGAAGGCAATGATACCCTTATGGAAGAGGTTTCTAAGGAGGACCTACAAGAAGTACTCTAATCTTTTAAAAAATATAAAATCCTAGGTCCTGATAGTTGGCCAGTGGAATTTTTTTTAGGTTTTTATGAGATTTTGGAGGAGGATATATTAAGGGTAGTTGAGGAGTATAGGATTTATGGGAGGTGTTTGGTTGTTTTTGTTGGTTGTGGAGCCTAATTATCTTCTTGATTCATAGGTCTTGTTTCAACTGTGTTTGTATCCCAATCTCTGATGAGAGGGTCTGGGGAGGCTTGTCCCCCCCTAATGTCGCCAGGGGGGATGGTGAAAACATTATTGGAGAGCCCCTAAAGATATTTTTTTGTAAAATTCCTTGTACATGTTGTAATTTTGTAGTCAATTTGGACCATGCATCATTAGGTTACGTATATGACAATAGAAATTATGTTTGTGTCTTTTTTCCCTATAAGGAAACCCTCTTTTAAAGATGGCATTGTAATACGAGTGTGTAGTGTGCGTGTGAGAGACTATGAGAGAGTGAAGAGGAAGTTTTTGCGGATGTGTTGTAGGTTGTATCCCTTCATTTTGTTGGACACAATCAAAGAAAAGACTAGTTGTTTCTCCATGGATGCAACGCATATCTAGAGAACCACGTATATTGGTGTCTCTCTTGTATTTTTCTCTTATGTATTTTACTTCTACATTCTTTTTATTTTATTGCTCTACAGTCTTGTTTCTAACAACTAGTATTAGAGATGAAGGTTTATTTGGCTGATAAACTTGCAGGAAAGGAAGGTTCCTAGTTCGAGTGGGAGCAATATCGCGAGAAGGAAAGTCTAGGGTCAAAATGTTTAACAACCAAAACTACCCGCTATGGAAGATGCAAATGGAGGAATATCTATATCAGAAGGAAATTTTCCTACTGTTACGAGAAAAAAAAGTTGACGAAAATGAAGGACAAAGAATGGGAGGGTCTTGACCGAAAAAACACTAGTAACGACACGAGTACGCTTGGAATAATCGGTGGCTTTCAATATTTCAAAAGAAAATACAACGGAGGATCTCATGAAGGCATTGGCTAAACTATATTAAAAACTCTCAACCTCCAACAATGTATTTCTTATGAAGCGGCTATTTAGTAATTAATTAATCTCCCAACAGTAGTTCACATTCTAATAAAATCAAACACAAATCAACACCATAAATACAAATAATAATATTAATTTAATCATCAATAAACTAAAGACATTACAAATAATATTAATTCAAATATTGAAAATAAATATTAATCAATTTATAAAAAATCCTAATATCATTATAATCGTCGGCCTCAAAGAATTAAGGACAATCTCTTTAGAATCTATATTTAATATATTTATTCTTGGATCTTTCTCTCGAATATACTTTTGTTCTAAAGATGAGCTCAATTGGATTGCTCAAAACATGGAGATAAGAAATCCTCACAATGTAGTCTCTAATGGTGAAAGTAAATTACCCTGCATAGACACTATGAACAACTTAATATGAAGATGTCAAAAGGTGGGTCTATTTTTGTTCATTTAAATGGATTTAATATGGTCACCAATCAATTAATTTCTATAGGAGTGAACCTTGATGACGAGGTTAGGGATTCTAATTTTTTGCTCATTGTCAGAAAGATGGAATGACTTGGTCAAGGTTGTAAGTAACTATGTCTTTGGTTCAAACAAACTAAAGTTTGATGACGTTGTTGGTGTCATACTTAGCAAAGAAATGTGACGGAAAAGAACATGTGAGACATTAGGTAATACTTTGATTGTGGAGAATATGGGAAGACAAATGGAGAGAGGAAAAATCCTAGGAAACCATGGGAATTCTAAGAAAGAAAGATCTAAGTCTAGAATAGGGAAGTTGGAGTGTTGGCATTGTAGGAAGAAAGAACATCTGAAGAAACACTATAGGTCTTTAGAAAAACAAGGAGATCGACAACATGAGAATAATCATAAAGAAAATGTAGTAGGTGATGTGTTACAATATGCTTTGATCCTTTCATTAGATAATATTACTAATTCTTGGGTGCTATACTCAGGGGCTTCATTGAATGCCACATCCCATTGGAAATATTTCAAGATTTTGTTCAAGGTGATTTTGGATAGGTTTAATTGGGTGATGATGAACCATGTGAATTGTTGGAAAGGGTAAGATACAATTAAATTTAAAGAATGGAAACCAATGGTTGTTGAAAGAGGTAAGGAAGATTCCTACTTTGACGAGAAATCTAATTTCAATAGGGTAGTTGGGAAGTGAAGGTTTTATATCCAAATTTATAGAAAATGCATGGAATGTCACTAAAGGATCACTAGTAATAGTGAAAGGAGAGAAGGTAGGTACATTGTATCTATGTACTGGTAATGTTGACTCTTCAATTTCTTTAGCTTCTATAGGAGTGGATACAACATTGTGGCATCATTGGCTTGGGAACATGAGTGAGAAGGGGATTCTGAATCTCCAATCAAGGAAGTTGTTTCTATATTTCAAGCAGGTTAGTTTGGATTTGATCTATGAGCATTATGTTTATGGAGAACATAAGAGGGTTTGATTTCTCAAAGTTGGGAAGAAAAAATAAGAGTGAAAACTTAGAGCTTGTGCATACAGATGCATTTGGATTAGATCAAGTATCATCTCTTGTTGTCTCTCATTATTATATTACTTTTATTGATTATGCAACTAGGAAAACTTGGGTTTATTGCATTCAACAAAAATATGGTGTTTTTGATAATTTTATGAAATGAAAAGATTTGGTTGAGAATGAGACATGAAAAAAGTTGAAGTGTCATTGATCAGATAATGTAGGTGAATACTACAACAAGGAGTATGATAGTTATTGTTCATACCATGGGATTCACAGAGAGAAGATAGTTCGAGGAACACCACAAGAAAATAATGTGTCAGAAAGGATGAATAAGAAAATCATGAAGCGTGCAAGAAGTATGAGATTGCATGCAAGATTTCCCTTACAATTTTAGGTAGATGTTGTAGATATTGGTGTTTACTTAATAAATAGAGGCCCTTCAATCTCCTTGGATGTAGCATTCCAGAGAAGGAATGGACAAGTAAAATGGTAAACTACTTATATCTGAAGTCTTTTGGTTTTGAAGCATTTGTCCATATTGATAGAGAAAATAGAACTAAGTTTGAGGAAAAATACAAGAAGTGCACTTTTATTATATGCACAGTTAATGATTTTGGTTATATCTCTTATGGGATTACGAAAATAGAAAAATCATTGAAAGTAAAGATGTGGTATTCAATGAAAAGGTCATGTACAAAGATCGGTTGTAGGGAAAGAAATAGGAAAAATGAAACAAAAAATACATAGTGTGTTGGGTCTAGGAAATGTACTATTTTTTGTTATCTTTTGTTCCATTTTGAAGATACTTGAGTCTCTTTTTCCATCGTTTTTGACCCCATACCATTCATGATTCCATGATTTGTCTTGAGGTACAACTTGTTTATATATTGTGTTATTTTAATGAATATTGAAGTTATTAAGGGGCTTTGTGACTAATTAAGGCTATTACTGAAATGTTTGAGTGGAATTTATGTTGGCGGGTTTAAGATATTGGATGTTGTTACTCTTCCATAAGTTATGACATTCTTATTCCACCACTGCTATGATGTTGATACGCTTGGATGCTTATGGTTGTTGATATTCCTTGTTGATACTTCTATTCGGTCTTCGATTGATACTCATATAGAATCAGGTGCATTTACAGGGGGTAAACGTGGATGCACTTAGTTGATTCTTCCATGAAGATCCTAGCCCAACTATAATAACAAATCGACAAGATCAATGAAGACATTTTTAGTATTTCATTGTAACAACTCAACAAACAGTTTAACGCTATTGTTAGGAAGAATCGAGAGATTCTCATCACCATTATGATATTCCATTTCTAGAGGTCATCATCACAAATGTATAAAAAGGATAACTCCTCTCAAAAGGGGGAGTTAGGAAAGAATTGAATTGTGAACATTGAAGTGTTGTAACTTTTTTGAATTCCTTAATAGAAGGAGTATGTTGGTTTCTACATTCTATTTACCTAGAGTGTGAGTTATTTTAGTAGCCCTAGTCAGAGGATAGTAGCCCTAGTCAGAGGAGGAAGGGGCCCTTCCCTAAGTAAGTGTTTTCTTGTGTTATTTATTTTAGTTAGATGTCTTATTGCTAGTTAACTTATATGTTAGTGATTGATTGTTGATTGTTGTTACTATTGGTTAATGATTGGAGAATGGTTACATCATTTGCTAAGTTGTTTATGTTGCAATCGTACCAATTTCATATTAAAGTTGATACTCTGCACCTTGTTACAATTTATTAAGTAGAAATATTTCTTCCATTATAGAAGGTGTGTTTGAAGTGTGTGTTTCATATATGTAGCCATTACTTTATTTATGAGGATTTTTTTCCATAGTTACATGTATTTTTTAATTTAGCAGTAAGATTTCATCTACAACAAGAGTGTTTCTTTCAATTCCAATTGTGTGAGCATATAGGATAATCGGTGCTAAAAAGGAAATTGTTTCCTGCATAGACTTTGCATAATAACCTTGAAATAACAAGACACGCCCTGGATTGATAATTAAAGTATAGGTCCAACTGGTTGTTTTAAAACACATTTATAAGCACCAACATTTTTGCACCATTGTTGGGGAGGTTATTGAAGGCACAAAAGTACAAATCTAGTATTGGTTTTAGTTGCATTGTCTTTGGTTCTACTGAGGATTGAGTGATAAACACATAAGGTGAGAACCTACACATTCTCCATCCATATTTGTAGTGATATTTCCATGGTGGAATAGTGTCTTACCCATATCATATTATATAGAGCATGATCTAGAGTGTTTCTGATTCTTTTGGGGCATGAGCCATAAAGTACAAAGGTAAACACCTATGCATATACCACTAGTTTTGTATTAGGATTTATGTTATAGACTTGTGTCTCACCAATATCAAAACACTTAGGATGCATGCATACAATTGTGAATCTTATAGGAAGAGGAAGACCCCCAAAAACTAACAATGTTGCAAGTAGAGGAGGTCAAGTGTAGAAAGATCAAGGACACGTAATGTATATACAATAAATTATCTCAAGAGTGTAATTAGAAGTAGCATATCATAATGTTATTAGGGTGGCATCTAAACAATGAAATTATATTAAGCATTCCTCCCAAGTCAAGTCATTTGTAGCAGCAAGAACCAAGGTCAAGGAATTGATAGTAGGATAGGGAGAGATGGGGTGCCCTATACCAAAGGAAGAAATCAACCACAAATCTCTCCATAAAAAAGATCATCTGCATTAGCAGAAGCTAAGTTCTAGATCATGATGGAAGGATAAGGGGAGACGGGAGAATCAACACCTGAATCTCAAATCATATACCCTGCACACGAACTAGTTCCTGAGATACCTACTCTTGCCCCATACCAAGGAAGTGTTGTTAAACCACTTGCATCAAAGTGAAAGTATTGCAATCCATTTCAGTGGGTGCTTGTTGATTACGAGATCATAGAAGAGTATTGGAGATTGTGGGGAAACGTGGCCACCCCCACATCCATGATTAAATTTCCAATTAATAATACACATGGTGACATGCCAATGAAGCCTATTTCCATAGCATCCCTTCCCAACTTACATGGTACACCTATTGAATATCTATATGGTTTTATTTTTTTATTTTGATGTGTTACGTTGAAGCTATGATTACACCAAAAAAATGCAAAATTTGAAGTTATTTCCTTCTACTTTGAAGGGAGCAACATTAAGGTGGTTCATGGGACTCAGTGGTGGAGCCAGAACTTCATGGGATGAGATGAAACATGCCTTCCTTGAGAAATACTAGGACTACTGCAAATCATGAGAATTGAGAGAAGAGATATTCAATATTACTCAGAAGGAAGAAGAAAGTATGGAAGACTATGTTTAGCACTTCTAGTATAATCTATAGACATCTCCACATGATACCTTAGGAAAGGATATTTTAAAGACAATTATGATTCAAGGAATGAGAGATGAGTGGTTGGATATGTTGAATTGATGGAAAAATGAGAAATCTCAAAAGAAAGCAATGATATTATTTGTGAATGTTGCAGAGGTGTTCACAAGGATATTCTAGAAACAAACTTCGAATAAGAAATATTCCCAGAAAAGTTACAAAGTCATCCAATGGAGGAGTAACACGTGCAGAAATTGGTACCTTGCTAGATGATTTTAAGATTTATATCCTTAGATCATTGTCTTCACAATTGGATTTTTTTCAAGCTAAACAAAGGCATATTGAAATTGAGAAGGCATTAACTATCTTCTATCCATGTAGACAAAAGAACGCTTCATAGGACTCTCCACTTAAAATTGTTAAAGTCTATGCAATTTATGAACATGATCATCCTACGAAATCATGCCCATTATTAAAAGGATTGAAAGTAGTATATCAAGGAATCACTGAAACGACTAAGCAAGCCTATTTTGTAGCTCCAAAGAATCCATTACAAGCTCAACCACCAAGTATGAATCAAGATCCTTCTTCATTTTTCAATACTTGGAATAATCAGTATAATCCTTAGCAGATGCAATTCCCCACGCCTCCATGGTAGAATCCTCAACATATCAGGTACCCTTTTCTATGGTTACAATGGCTACCCTAGTCAGTTCAAACTCCTTTGAGGACCTCCTTTCCCTAGACATTAGTTTCTAATGCAACAACCTCAATTACCAATACAACAATAGCTACAAATCCCTTCAAATGTACCAATAAATATTCATGTTCTGCGATCCCAATTACTTGTACAATATTACCCAAACCCAAATAAGAAAACAGTTTAGCAAGCTAAAATATCCATTTTCCCAACCTATTGTATTACACCCCTTGAATGTAATGATGCACTCCTTAGGTATATGATCATAATCAACTCAGAAACCACACCTATAATTACCGAACAATGTGAAGAATAAATCCTTCCCCCTAAATATAGCCTCATCATGAGCAAGTTGAGAACATTCCCTCTATTGCAACTCATATAAATTTAGAAATCACATCAAATATAACTATCACGGGTTCAAATCGGAAATATGATTCTAGTCCTCTATATCCAAGAAGGCTAGCCATAACCAAAGTACCTTAACATCCTGAATTCGATTTTGTGGGAGAACTACATAATCTGTGTTAAAATTCCATTATTACAAGCAATCAAGGATGTGTCAATATATGCCAATTTGATACGAGAACTATGTCTCAAGAGACCTAGACGGAAACCCAAAGACCCACCCACCATAATGTTTTAGGTAAACTTTCTGATGTGATTATGGGAATGATTAGACCTATTAAGTATGATGATCCGAGAAATCTGATGGTCACTGTCCAAATTTAGGGACAATGTTTTTCAAACACATTGTTGGACATGGGGAAGCCATCAATATTATGACCATGGAAACTTGGGAATCACTTGGCCTTGCTAATTTTAGACCCACTCCTACAATCTTGGAATGGGTCGATCGATCTACCATTAGAACATAAGGAATTCTAGAAGACATAATTATTTATGTGGTCTCCTGGGAATATCCAACTGACTTCTGTAACGTCCCCAACCCTCCGACCGGCGAAGAGGACGCTACCATGGCGTTAACCATCCGGGCTACCAGCCCCATGAATATGTAAATTCATAAAAATGCTGAAACAGAATGCATTGAAGTAGAAAGTACATAGATGCAATTATCTATCATACATAGCGGAAGCAACATACATTTATACAAGCATTCATTCAACATGTTCATCATAATCATTAACAGTAAATAGGGTTGTAGAAGTAAAATAGACAAGATCACTTATCTTATGAAGAACTCGTTCCGCAACCAGCTACGTCGCTGCAACATTCCACCCAACCATAGGCCAGCGTGCTCCTTAATCTCTCAGCAACACTGCCACCCCCGAGCTGGGCATGATTCTCCAAAGAATAAGGGAACAAGCAGGCTTACACATAGCCAAGGATACACAAAACATAGCCAAGCCAGCACAGTTGGGTTTATCAGGCCATCAACAAGACAGCCAAGCCAACATGGTCAGGTTTATCAGGCCATCAAGGAGTTGGGAAAGGCTAAATGCTAAGCTGGTGAGCTCATTACAGAGCCAGGAACACCTACACCAGAACTAGCCTGACTTCTAAGACACCCACACACACCCAACACAAGGAATCAGTCCCTTCTCTGCTACACAGTCCCTCAGGCCCTGCATTCCCTTCCAGTGCTATTCAGGGGTTGTGGAGAAGAAAGCCAGCCCTCTAGCTTTGTCTGTGTGGTTTCCAAACACACCAGGTTTATCAAGCAAACCAAGCCCCCATACCTACTCCCAACACAGTCCGAAGACCAACCATTGCACACATGCAATCAATAAGCTATCACAGCTTAAACAGGGAAAACGACTCCTGGGCGAATTTTAACAGTCCCAAATGTATCAGTGAACACAGCTCATAACATGGGGAAAACAACAGTCCCGAAATGTATCAGTGAGCACAGCTCACAACATGGGGAAAACAACAGCCTGTCCCGGGAAACGAAGCCACCAGGAAGACTTACATAGACCACACTGGGGAAGAGAAAATACAAACTCCCGACCTATACGTGAGGGAAACTTGCACCAGATCCCAAATGTAAAGAAGACCACAACAATCACAATGTAAGGGAGACCACAGCAACACAACGAATCTTGAGGAGAATGGCGGCAGCCATAACTCACGGGAAGAACAACAGTCCTAATCTCAACATCGAAATGACAGTAAATTACACGGCCATACCAGTCTGTAAGGAGATCATACAGCCGAAAAAGTGAATGGCCCTTCACGGAAAAATTGTGGATGAAAGAGCACGGCTCCCAGCTCGCTGTGTGAGTCAAAACCAGGAAAAATTCCTGTGCGTGAGAATAATGAACAGACAATGGTCCCTGCGTGAGGATGAACAGCTCTGCCTATGCGCGTGGATGAACAAACAACGGCGAGAATGCGTAGTAGTCATTCCTCTGCCCAACGTGAGGTTCAATCTGCTGGTGGAGTGTGCGTGTGGGAAAGGACTGACAGTCCTGCCACACTCCACCCCCAGCAATAACTTCCCCAACTAACAGCAACAGTTCTTAATGGTGGTGGTTGGATAAGATAAGGAAAGATGACACATGGCTTTTTCCCTTATTGCCCCAAGGTTTGACATTTCGACCACCCTTATCCTTGTGAAAATCATGCCTCTTCTCAATTTAGTTTCCGCGATCGTAGTTGGTCGGGTTCATTTTAATTAAAGATGCATATTTACATGATGACAAACTTAATATGTATGTCGCATGCCCCGACATACCATCGGTGACAATTCAAATCCGAAACATAACATAACCAATCAATGGTGGGGCCTTGGCCTTTAGCTCCGCACCATGATTATTAAAATATATACATCATGTACATTTAATGCAACGGGGTCAAAACCGGGGTGTTACATTCCCCTCCCCCTTCAATAGCATTGTCCTTAGTGCTTTACAAAATTTGAACAAAATGCTACACTGGTATCGCCTCAGTGTTCTGCAGAATTGAACAAAAATGGATGTGCCAATCGCATGGCATCCTCCAGCGCCCATGTAGCCTCTTCAGGTCCGTAGTGCTCCCATTGCACCTTTACCTGACCTATGGCCCGGTTTTGGAGCATTGTGACCTTCTTGTCGAGAATGCGCATTGGCTCGATTCGGAACTCTCCCTCGGGTTCCACCTAAATCACATCCCAATTTATCACATGGTTAGGATCATGTACATATCTCTTAAGCAAAGAAACATAAAAAACATTATGAGCTCTAGTGCTAGCAGTCAATGCAAGTCTATATGCAACTTGCCCTATTCTTTCAAGCACTTCAAATGGCCCACAGTATCTAGGTGACAACCTGGCACAACTTCCAAGCTTCAAGGAACTCTTCCTTGCCCTCACTTTGAGGTAAACATGATCCCCAACACTGAACTCCCTGTTCACCCTATGCTTATCTGCATAGCTTTTCTGCCTGTCCTGTGCTGCTTTCAGATTTTGCCTGATCTTTACAACCTCTCGCTCCATTTCCCTGAGCAATTCTGGTCCAAGTACAATCCTGTTCACTAGATTATCCCAAGTCACAGGTGTCCTACACCTTCTTCCATACAAAGCTTCATACAGATTCATCCCCAAGGATGCATGCTGTCCATTGTTATAAGCAAATTCTACCAAGTGTAAGTAATCTTCCCACCTGGTTGGTTTGTCCATTACGTACATGCGAAGCATGTCTTCAAGCACTTGATTAACTCTCTCTGTCTGCCCATCTATCTGAGGATGGTAGGCAGTGCTGAAGTTTAGCCTTGTACTCAAATCTGCAAACAACCCCTTCCAAAAATTGAAAGTGAACTTGACATCTCTGTCAGAGACTATTGCCTTCGGCAATCCATGCAATCTGAAAATCTCCTTCATGAAGATCTTTGCAATATCATCAGTCTTATGCGTAGACTTAACCGGTATAAAATGTGCTGCCTTAGTCAACCTATCTACCACAACCATGATGGAATCATGTTGTCTCCAAGTCATCGGCAATCCTGTAATGAAATCCATGGAAATAACTTCCCATTTCCATTCCGGAACTGGCAAAGGCCGCAACAAACCTGCAGGGTGTTGATGCTCAACCTTTACCTGTTGACATTTCATACACCTTGAAATGTACTCAGCCATATCCTTTTTCATTCTTGGCCAAAAGTACTGCTTTCTAGCTGTAGTAATTGTTTTCTGATATCCTGGGTGACCGGAATACGGAGCTTGATGGATCTCATCCATAACAACTCTCCTCAAATTTGCTACATCTGGAATATAAATTCTACCTTTATAAGCAAGAAGTCCATCTTCTTCGAATTTATATCCCTCATATCTCTTCTCAAGACCTTGCTGTTGCAATCTGTCTTTTACATGCTCGTACAATTCATCTCTAGCAACATGATTAGCAATCTACTGCCTCAAATCTGATTGGAAAATATTAAGGGATGCCACATGCATTTTCTGCACCTTCCTGCTAAGTGCATCAGCTACCTTATTTTCCTTTCCCATTATGTGCTTGATTTCAAAATCAAACTCACATAGAAATTCCAGCCATCTCGCTTGCCTAGCATTCAGGGTAGGCTGATCAAATAGATACTTCATACCACAATGGTCTGTTCTGAGCTCAAATCTTCCACCCATCAAGTAATGCCTCCACATCTTGAGAGCATGTACTATGGCTGCAAGTTCTAGATCATGAGTAGCATAGTTCTTTTCATGTTCCTTCAGCTTTCTTGAGTCATAGCATATCACGTGGTTGTCTTGCATAAGGACTCCTCCAAGCCCTTGTCCACATGCATCGGTACACACCACAAAGTCTTTCCCAGATCTACAACTCTCAATACGGGTGCACTGGTGAGAAGATTCTTCAACCGCTGGAAACTTTCTTTACACCACAATGTCCATTCGAACTTCATCCCCCTCTTTTGCAAAGAAGTGATGGCATGTGCAACTTTGGAGAATCCCTCAATGAACCTCCAGTAGTATCTTGCAAGTCCCATGAAAGATCTTACATCTGTCACATTTCTTGGAGTAGGCCAATTCATAATGGCTTCAAACTTTTCAGGGTCCACAGATATACCGTCCTCTGAGATAATGTGACCCAAATACTAAATTCTATCTCTATAGAAGTCACACTTGCTTAGTTTTGCATACAGCTGATGCTCCCTGAGCAATTGCAATGTCAATCTCAAATGCTCTTCATGTTCTTCCTCATTCTTAGAATAAACAAGAATGTCATCAACGAAGACAAGAACAAACTTGTCCAAATACCTGCTGAAGACACTATTCATAAGGCACATAAATGTAGCTGGTGCATTTGTGAGGCCAAATGGTACCACTACAAACTCATAATGTCCATACCTTGTCCTGAAGGTTTTCTTATGAATGTCTTCATCCCTGATTCTCACCTGATGGTAACCAGACCTCAAGTCAATCTTGGAAAATACCCTTGCTCCTCTCATTTGATAAAAAAGGTCATCAATCCTAGGCAAAGGATATTTATTCTTCACATTAACCTTGTTCAATTGTCTGTAATCAATGCACAATCTGAGTGTACCATCTTTCTTCTTTACAAACAGAACCGGTGCTCCCCAAGGAGACACACTCGGGCAGATTACTTCTTTTCCAACAACTCTTGTAGTTGCATCTTCAACTCTAGCATCTCTGTGTTGGGGCCTGGAAATTCGCAGGCGACAACAGTAAAGGATTCTCCCCAATCAATGTTCCCAACTAGCTCGTTGACTGTTTGGTGTAGGGAATTCGTCCGGTTTGCGGTCTGACTACCGTAGGTCAAGGTAACAAAAACAAAGGGTTTTACCGGTTGCGGCCCGGTCCACCGAGTTTTTGTAATTTTTTGACTTAAAAAATGTAATGCAAGTGCGTAACTAAATGGAAGGTGATCAGAATGCGAGGAGCCATCACAATGTGATACGCAGGTTCTTACCTCTCGTCTTAAGGCGTGCAAGCATTTAAATCACGTACAACAAGTAAATAAACTAACTACCTAAATCTATCCCTAGGGAGCAAGGTTATCATTCGTTAGTGAGTAATACATTCCGTACATGCATTATGAACAGTTACAGACAACTGATACTTCATTCAAAACACATGAACAATTACAGATATTTAAACAACCAGATAGCTGATTATTTTATGAATAACATTTATTACTCACAGTGGAAGAAATCCTAAAGGTACTGAAGAACATTTAGCAAGAACATAGGTTCAGGAAATTAAACATTCTCACAGTAAATGAAACATAGCTGAAAACGAAATAGTTCCTCTTCAACATTATTCATTGAGTCGCATTGATACATTCCACATTTCACTCTCTCCAGCAGGGAAAATTGCAGTTTCCTTTGCAAAACGAAGTAGTTCCTCTTACAAGTAAACCTTTACAAAATTTTCCAGGGAAAAAGCCCCCTCTTGAGTTCTCTATCCCCCTATTTAACTATAGACCTGCATTGTCTGGGCTGTCCCACCACGTATGACTTTTCCGTTCCCCAACGCTTCATATCCCTCGGTTCTGTCTTTTCTTGCATACTCATGATTGGTTAAGTAACTGTTGTATCCTTTGGACTCGCGCTTTCATTGTCTTCGAAGACGTTTTGGTCATACCACCATCAACGATCCGCTTCCCTTCTTGCCGTGGCAGTTTCATCATTTTCCAGGATTTCACCTGCAATCAACAACGAGAGCCATTCATTGGAAATCATAACTGCAACAATAATGCGAACTGAAAATACCACTCCACAGGAAATGACTGGGTGCTTCTCTAAAATCGGCAAGAGGCTGGATTAAGCCTTTTGGGCGGGAAGATTACAAATCGGCAGTAGGCAAGGTTTGGGCATCGGACGCTAAAACACTTTCCCAGCCGCAACGGCGGATGGGTAAAGACTTCAGGCACGCGACGGAAAGGGCGGGAAAACTTTAAGTTGGAAGTCAAAAGGCTTCGGCGTCGGAAGCGAAATGGATTCCCTGGCCGCAACGGTGGATGAAGAAAAGATATAGTCACGCGATGGATATTGGGGAGCGGATCGTTTCACACTTCGGAAGCTAAAACGCTCTGAGAGCCGCAACGACAGACGAGACAAAGATTACAGCCCTCGATTCAACATAAAAGACGCTCGAAAAATCTAAGTAATGGAAAACTCAAAACATCGATGGTCCAGCTGATTCACCTCAGAGACAATGGGCAACCGATTAGATGGGTTTCTGGCTAGCAGGCCACATTCGGTTCTGCGACCAACAACAAAATTTAAAAACATGCATCCTCTGGGAATAGGCCACAAAATAATCATTAGAATCAAACAAAGCTAAAGCAAGACCAAACCTTCATGGATCAAACGAAATCAGAGTATCTTTAAATGGAAAGGAGGGGCCCCAAATTTTAAGAGATTTGGGGAGAAAAGTTACAGCAGTAACAACTGGCGATCACCTGGTGAACCCAGATCTCTGGGCGATTAACCTTTTAGTGACAGGCTATTTAACAGCAAAAGCATCATATTGAATTCTTCCAGCACTATGGATTTCTCAAATGACCGCAGTGTGCACCCTTAATCATTGATGACAGTCCAATCAGGGAAAGTGGAAACCAAAATCGTCAAGTCCAGATAACTATGTTGAGGCCGGAGGATGAATTTCATTATTACCTTTGTCTTCAGGTGGCTAAAAGCTTTGGACACCACAGGATTGGAACATATGGTGAACAGAAATATTCGTTTGTTCCTCATTCCCATGCCATTTTCACACTTTTCTTGTGCTTTCGGACTTTTGTCCTATTTCATATAAGTTTGCTCACATGCCTTTCTTACTGAATTTTGATTCAGGATCCTCTATCCCATAGTGTCCTTTTGTGTGAGTGGTGTACTTCAAGTTTCAGCTCATGGATGGAGAGGATCTTTTGGCAACTCAGTACTTTCGATTCAGCTCCTTCTTTGATTTATGATGCTTTCATAGGAGTTTTTTGACTCTTTATTTGCCTTTTGGCGTTCGTTTCTTGGCATGGGATCATTTATATTTAATACACTGTTCACTTTGCTCCTTTCCATGGGTCCTTTGCTGTTGCCCCTTAGAACATTTTAAATGTGATGTGGATGGAGCCTCAACATAGTACCCCAGACTCCTCAAATTTGGTTTATTTCACAGGGGTTAAGCAGGACTTCAATGCACATAGAGTTCTTCGAGAAAACTGCTATATTGAAAGAAATTCTCTCATATAACTTAGCAACACACAGTCTGACACCAAAACGTTTATCAAACCCAAAAATTTCGGATGTATTCCATGCAACCGCAGGTTTGCTCCCTTTATTGAAACCAACGAAACAAGCTAGAAAGAAATCAACAAAAACAAACTAGAAACATGACTCAAAAGATAGCCGGGTGGATTATTTATGTACAAGACAGAAAAATCAGACAGACTCAGGAAAAATAAGGTTTGAGAACCAGACTATTTACTGGTAGGTTCTCCTCCCACCCCTGCAGATCTTGCAACTTGTAGGTAGAAGGACCAAGCTTGGCTGCAATCTGAAAAGGGCCTACCCACAACTGCTGGAATTTGGTATGCTTTCCTTTCTCATCATGGGGGTGGTCCCATTTGAGGACTAAGTCTCCCACTTCAAAGTCTTTTGTCCCGGATTTGTGCTTGTCAAACCATCTCTTAACTGAATGTTGTTGCTGCTTAAAGCGTTCTTTGGCTTTCGACCTGGCTTCTTCATCTTTCAGGAGATTATATATTCTTATTTGTAAAACTTCATCATCCGACCCCCTAGACTCCTGAGCTAGAATGGAAGATGGTAGCATGATATTGGGAGGAAGGATGGCCTCTTTACCGTAGACAAGGGTATATGGGGACACTCCAATTGCAGACTTGGGGGTGACTCTATCAGCCCAAAGGGCATTTGGTAAGGCTGAGTGCCAACTCCTCTGGTTTTCTATTACAGTCTTCTTCAAAATTATAATGAGGTTTTTATAAGAGAATTCAGCCAGGCCATTCCCTTGCGGATAGTAATTAGCAGAATAATGCAATTTTATCCCTTTATCATGGGCAAACGAAGTCAATTTAATTGATGAAAAATATTTAGCATTATCAAATACTAACAAAACTGGAACTCCAAACCTGG
Organism: Pseudotsuga menziesii; assembly: GCA_001517045.1. Lineage (NCBI taxonomy): Eukaryota > Viridiplantae > Streptophyta > Pinopsida > Pinales > Pinaceae > Pseudotsuga > Pseudotsuga menziesii. The sequence goes on along the minus strand of LPNX011008957.1, from coordinate 9,570 downwards.
TCATGATATGATCTTGTAGGAAGCTGATGACTTCATCTTCATTTATCTTGCGCAGTGGGATAGCTTCAACCCAACGAGTGAAATAATCAGTCGCAGTAAGAATGTACTTGTGCTGCAGGGACGAATTTGGCTTTATTTCTCCAATAATGTCCATCCCCCATTACTCAAATGGTTTCGTGATCATCACAGGCTTTAGGGGCGCTGCTGCTTTAGGTTGTCTTCCACCACACCTTTGGCAAATATCACACTTTCTGACGTGTGCGTGTGCATCCTTGAAGAGTGTAGGCCAGTAATAACCAGCTCTGAGGACCTTGTGGGCTGTAGTGTCCCCTGAATAATGTCCCCCAGCTGGACCGTCGTGCAATTCAGACATTACTTTCTTTGCCTCTTCTTTCTCCAAGCATCTCAGAAGGACTCCATCGTAGTTTTTCCTGAATAGTATTCCTTCAACAAGTTGATAGGAGGCTGATTTAAGACGCAACGCTCTTCTTTGTTTGGAATTCCAATGTTCTGGCAGCAGCCCTGACTGTAAGTAATATACAAGGTCTCTATACCAAGACTCGGGAGCTGTAAACAAAGGGCATACGTCCATTACATGTAATTCAGCATCATATTCCTCGGCTTGTTCTTCATTGTTCCCACTTTTAGTCATCAATTTGCATAACCCTTGACCTTTGACTATAGAGGTTGGTTTGAATTCAAGATCGTACTCTTGAAGAGCTGTTACCTAGTTGCCCCTCCTTTCTCCTAACTCTTTTTGTATGAGAAGGGATCTCACAGCTGGGTAGGGGACTATTACCTTGGTTCGATTCTTTAATATATAAGGCCTGAATTGATTCACTGCCTTAAACACTGCATAAGCTTGCTTATCAATGGCCGGGTAATTTAACTCAGCCCCTTGCAGACCAGTACTCATAAAGGCGATTGGGAATTCATCCCCCCCATCTTCCGTTTGCGTGAGTACAGCTGCCGGCGAATCATCGGATGCGAATGTATACATAATAAAGTCTTTATCAAAGTTGGGGCTTTTCAAGGAGGGAACGTGTGCAACAACAGTTTTAATTTTGCTGAAAGCGTCCTTCTCAATATCAGTCCACTTAAATTGTGCATTTTGTTTGACCATCTGCTGTAGTGGTTTAACAGTCTGAGCGAAATTAGGCAGGAACCTTCGTACAAAATTTATGGTTCCCATAAACGATTGCATTCCTTTTTTATTGTGGGGCATGGGAATTTGTTCAATGGCCTTAAATCTTTCTGGGTCTATAGATATACCCTTTTTTGAAATTATGTGCCCCAGTAACTTGCCCTCAGTGACGGCGAACACGCACTTCTTAGGATTGAGGGAGATGCCATATTTCTGACAGCGTTCGAAAATTTGCTTTAGGTGAAAAGCGTGCTCTCCTCTTTTCTTCGAGAATATTGTAATGTCATCAAGGTACACCACAGCGCTTCGTCCAATTAGTCCGCGAAAATCTATGTCCATAGCTCTCTGGAATGTCGCTCCAGCATTAATCAGTCCAAATGGCATCCTTCTATAAGCAAAAGTTCCCCATTTTGTCCTGAACGTTGTCTTTAATCTGTCTTCTTCGGCTACCAACACTTGATTGTAGCCAGAGAACCCGTCTAATAATGAAAACAGTTCGGAACCTGAAACCATTTGTAGCAGCTGCTCCATGGGTGGCACAAGATAGTTATCTTTATCCGATGCGCGGTTTAAGTTCCTGAAATCCACACACAGTCTGATTTCTCTTGACTTCTTTCTGACCGGTACTAGATTTGATACCCACTCAGAGTGTCTGACTTTAAAAATGATTCTAGCATCCAACAATTTCTTTACCTCACTCTGAATCAGCGGTTCCAGTTTTGGATGCATTTTCCTCAAGGGATGCTGATATGGCTTGACTCCCGCCTTGATGGGAACAACGTGCTTGATGATGCTGGTATCGTATGTCTTTAACTCTTGGTACGTCCAGGCAAGGACATCTTTGTATTGTTTAAATAGACTGATGAACTTGTCCCTTTCTGTCGGCAAACAACATTTTCCAAGATTCATGAACTTATGTGCTGTTTCAGTCCCCAAATTTATCAGCTCGAACTGTAGAGTTGAGCTGTGAGTTTTCACGTTGGCGGGTCTCCTAAACTTTTCATTCAAGTCAAACATCTTTTCTAACGTTCTGACCCCTTTAGGGATGAAATTATCAAATTTCATCTCGGCCTGGTGCTCTTCATCATCAATAATCGCTCCTTTGAATACCTCGTCATTTGTTAAACATTCTATAATTTGCTGGTCATCATCGAACACACGCAGGTTGGTAATCATATCAAGTACTGAAGGCCTGAAAAGCAATTCAACAGTACATCGATTATTTGAGGGTACAAGCCTAGCGGCCGAAGTAGCTAATAAGTCAGCTGTTGCGTTTTTAATTCTTGGGATTGAAATAATGTTGAATGCATTAAAACATTTAAGAAGGTCCCATACCTCATTCTGGTAAGCTTTTAAGTGAGGAGAAACATAGTGGATTTGATTCCTGATTTGTTTCACAATAATTTCGAAATCCCCAAAAACTTTTAAATTACTTACCTTCAAGTCAATCGCTTTCTTGAGTCCTTGCACCAGTGCTTCATACTCAGCTGTATTATTAGTACATTCAAACTCTAATCTACATGAAAGGAAATGTTTATTCTTTTGTGGGTCAATTAGGACATAGCCGGCCCCTGACCCTTCTAATGTTTTAGAGCCATCGAAAAATAAAGTCCAAAAATCATTAACTACCGAAAATGAATCTACTCCTACTGTTAAGTCTACTATTTTACAGTCAATTTCGCCAGCCTGTGAGAATCGAAGGAGATCAGGTTGGGTATCAAATGGGTTGTCGTCTTCTTCCACTTGATAATTCCCTGGTTCCAACTCAAGAAAATAATTTCCCAATACAGAATCCACAGGTATATTCTTTTCATCCAGTTGGGTAACATTGTACTTCATGTGGGGTTCTCTTAGAATCTTGATCTGGTTTGGACTCCCCTTGTATGGCAACCACAGGTGCGACCAATCTGAAGCGAAATATCCATTTAGCTTGGCTGACCAATCTCTACTCAGCACCAGACCGTAAGCGTCTGGTATATCAGCCACTATGATGTTAATAACCTGGCATACTTTGTCATTGGATGCCAGACGGATTAGGACGTCTTTCATCTCACCAATTACCTTAACGTTTGTCCTATCCAACTGAACCACCCTCCACGTGGTCGGCTTTCGCTGCCCATTTATCTTCTTACATACTGATATGGGCATGACATTAATGGACGCCCCCGAATCTACCAGACAATTGTGCATGTTATGATTAAAAATTTCAAACGTTAGGAGGAACGGTAAATGATTAGCTTTAGACTCACCTCCAACGCTGGTTTCTCCAATTTCTTCTTCGTCCTGAGGTTGATTGTCAGCGGGCAGCTTGTCATCTGATGCTTCAAGCGCTTTCAACAATCTCTCTTTTTGATGCGGCACTTTGCACATTTCGAATAGTGGAACATTCGCTTTTACCTTTTTCAAATCCTCCATAATGTCATAATTCATCGGCTGTCCAGTTGGATGTGGTTTGTCAGCATTTCCTTCACTTGGCTTGGCTGTTGCATCATCCTATCTAGGACTTTGGCGGGTAATCGTGAATTCTGGAATCTCATCAGCCAAGGCTTTATTTTGAAACTTCTTCTTAACATTTCTCTGCAGCCTTCTGATCTTTGGAAGAATAAGACTGTCGTCCCTAACCGCTCCTTGGCTTCTTGTGGCCACATTGGTCTCCATAACTCCCTGGTATCCCTGAGTGTTTACTTCTTCAGCATCAAATAATGAGACTGAATTCCATAATGCTAAGGTCTCCTTTTCCTGATCTTCATTAGACGTAGAGGCAGAGTTTTCTTTTCTTTCTTCATCTCCCTCTTCTGTTAACCTAGAATCCAGCAGTTGATTCATCACTAGCGTCATGGAGTTTATCCATTGTGGACAATTCTTTTCAGAGTGTGGCTGTTGGTGGAAAGTGCAGAAATTATCCATGCCGACCTCTGTTAGATTCATGGACGCAGCATTGTGAGGAGGAGGATTAGAATGATCCTTATCTTCTCTTTTCTTATAATATGGCTTATAAAACCTTTGTGCCTCCTTTTCTTTTTCCATATCTATGATCTTGTTGGAAAGCTTCTGCATCATCTTGGCCATATTTTTCAGATCTGGCGACTTTTCTTCCTTAGGCTTAGCGAACAATAAGGCTTTTCTCCCCGCGCCTTTCTCTCCTGATTGTTCTGGATAATCTTCAATACTTTCTCTTTCCGCTTCCACCACTTCTGCCTCTTCATAGGTCTCTGTCAGAGTAGGCTTGGCCCTTCCTTTCGCAAACATGGCCAAATCCGGACCCAAAGCTGAAGTATAGTACTCAATCAGTACTTTGTTTGAAGGCTTATCTGTTTTAGAGAAGTTCTTAAGATATGTTGCAAACCTTTGTGTGAAACTGTGCACTTTTTCCTTTTTTTCTTTCTTCAATGCACACAGTCCTTTCATAAGGGCAGCATGAGTCTTTTGGGTCGCATACTTACTTCTAAAAATCCTCTCAAAGGTGTTCCAGTCCAGAATCGAGTTAGCAGGCAACCCAAAATACCATGAAGCTGCAGCTCCTTTAAGTGTATGCGGGAAAAGTCGACATACTACATATTCATGCTCCCCAGCCCTCAAACCCTCTATTGCCAAGTAGAAACTCTACAGATGATCATCCACTAGGATCTTCTCATTGGGGTCAAATTTAGACAGCAATTTTTCGAAGGATTGGGGTAAGTCATGTAATGGAGGTGTTAGATTTAGAGGTGATCTGGCTCTCCATGCAGGTGGTGGATTTGGTGGGTTGGGGGGTTGGTTTGCATTTACGCCAGCCATGAGTCGGGGTGGAGAGTGAGGGGGTGAACCAACAGGAGTTTGAACAGGAGAACTGTAAGGGGTATCTGGGCCTTCTTGGTTCAAAGGTAATTCAACCTCCAGCAGAGCAGTCTCTACAAGTTCTTCCCAGTCTCCAACCAACACTGAATCTTCTGCTATAGGACGGTCTTTCTTCTTGTATTCTCTTCTGGGTAAGTTAGGGATAATTGGAAACCCTCCAAGCTTCTTTACATACGCCCAGGTGTGTCTTCTTAGGTCGTTAACCACTTCGTTACCAACAGCATATAGATGTTCTCTGTTTTCTTCCGGGATTGAATTATGGAACCCACTTCTTTCGGAACTGTCACCTGTGGAAAATTCTCGGGAAAACGGGTTTCCTCGGCCAGCCATGCACTGGCGGCCCTCCTTCTAGCGCCAAAACTGTTGGGGCCTGGAAATTCACAGGCGACAACAGTAAAGGATTCTCCCCAATCAACGTTCCCAACTAGCCCGTTGACTGTTTGGTGTAGGGAATCCGTCCGGTTTGCGGTCCGGCTACCGTAGCTCAAGGTAACAAAAACAAAGGGTTTTACCGGTTGCGGCCTGGTCCACTGAGTTTTTGTAATTTTTTGACTTAAAAAATGTAATGCAAGTGCCTAACTAAATGCAAGGTGATCAGAATGCGAGGAGCCGTCACAATGTGATACGCATGTTCTTACCTCTTGTCTTAAGGCGCGCAAGCATTTAAATCACGTACATCAAGTAAATAAACTAACTACCTAAATCTATCCCTAGGGAGCAAGGTTATCATTCGTTAGTGAGTAATACATTCCGTACATGCATTATGAACAGTTACAGACAACTGATACTTCATTCAAAACACATGAACAATTACAGATATTTAAACAACCAGATAGCCGATTATTTTATGAATAACATTTATTACTCACAGTGGAAGAAATCCTAAAGGTACTGAAGAACATTTAGCAAGAACATAGGTTTAGGAAATTAAACATTCTCACAGTAAATGAAACATAGCTGAAAATGAAATAGTTCCTCTTCAACATTATTCATTGAGTCGCATTGATACATTCTACATTTCACTCTCTCCAGCAGGGAAAATTGCAGTTTCCTTTGCAAAACGAAGTAGTTCCTCTTACAAGTAAACCTTTACAAAATTTTCCAGGGAAAAAGCCCCCTCCTGAGTTCTCTATCCCCCTATTTAACTATAGACCTACATCGTCTGGGCTGTCCCCCCATGTATGACTTTTCCGTTCCCCAATGCTTCATATCCCTCGGTTCTGTCTTTTCTTGCATACTCATGATTGGTTAAGTAACTGCTGTATCCTTTGGACTCGCACTTTCGTTGTCTTCGAATTGTTTTTGGTCATACCACCATCAACGATCCGCTTCCCTTCTTACCATGGCAGTTTCATCATTTTCCAGGATTTCACCTACAGTCAACAACGAGAGCCATTCATTGGAAATCATAACTGCAACAATAATGCGAATTGAAAATACCACTCCACAGGAAATGACTGGGTGCTTCTCTAAAATCGGCAAGAGGCTGGATTAAGCCTTTTGGGCGGGAATATTACAAATCGGCAGTAGGCAAGGTTTGGGCATCGGACGCTAAAACACTTTCCCGGCCGCAACGGCGGATGGGTAAAGACTTCAGGCACGCGACGGAAAGGGCGGGAAAACTTTAAGTCGGAAGTCGGAAGGCTTCAGCATCGGAAGCGAAATGGATTCCCTGGCCGCAACGGTGGATGAAGAAAAGATATAGTCACGCGATGGACATCGGGGAGCGGATCGTTTCACACTTCGGAAGCTAAAACGCTCTGAGAGCCGCAACGGCGGACAAGACAAAGATTACAGCCCCCGATTCAACATAAAAGACGCCCGAAAAATTTAAGTAATGGAAAACTCAAAACATCGACGGTCTAGCTGATTCACCTCAGAGACAATGGGCAACCGATCAGACGGGTTTCTGGCTAGCAGGCCACATTCGGTTCTGCGACCAACAACAAAATTTAAAAACATGCATCCTCTGGGAATAGGCCGCAAAATAATCATTAGAATCAAACAAAGCTAAAGCAAGACCAAACCTTCATGGATCAAACGAAATCAGAGTATCTTTAAATGGAAAGGAGGGGCCCCAAATTTTAAGAGATTTGGGGAGAAAAGTTGCAGCAGCAACACTTCGGTGTACTCATCCTGTAGGGTGCCTTGGACACTGGTGCTACTCCTGGCACAAGTTCAATTGTGAAATCAATGTCCCTCTTTGGAGGAAGCCCTGGAGTCTCATCAGGAAACACATGCCTGAATTCCGTTAGAATAATCAACCCATAGTTTACCCATTTAGACATTAATTTAATTATTTCTGTCTTATTAGCCTAGTTCATGTGTCCCACCTTGTGCAAGTTGTCATTTGCCTATCTATAATGGTCAAACTTGCCTTATTTGACTCATGTAGTGCATGGGAGAGCTAAAGGAATCAATTCTGCTTTATTCCTAGCCTCCTAGGGGCCCTTCTGCTTTTTCTGCTTTATTCCCTGCTTTTTAAGTGTTTTAAGGCAAAAGGAAAAGCTAGACTAGGTGAGGTTGACTAGTTTTTTGTCCTACACATCCTCCTCTCTTTTCTCCATGCAAAAGCATGTATGAGCTGCCATTCCACCACTCTTTAGCTTGCCTAAGCCATTTTTCCATTTCGTGAGCTCCATGACAGATTTGGGATCAACTTTTTACACCTATGGGGGATTTGCTTATTTTTAGTAAGCCTGCTTTATGCTAGATTCGAATTGCTTCTCATGCATTCGAATCCCTGATGTATGTTATTTATTTAGCAACCTATGTTATTACAGGGTTGGCTATTGTACAATGATTTAATACAGTTTAGTGTTCAGCTCCAATTTTCAGTCTCTTTGTGAGTGATTTTGCATGATCAATTGTTAATTGTTGTGAGTAAAATTAATCTATCACCTGGTTCAATTTCCACATGGTATCAGAGCCATTGTAGATTGTTTCTCTCCTTCAAAAATTGTTTTGCAGGTTCGACATCAGTGACTGGGAGCCTTCTACTGACAGCCGAGACAGATTTTCTAGAGCTATGGATCAATCACAGAAAATTATCTTGACTCCTTTCAATTTCTTTGAATGGAAAGCAGAGATGGAGATACTGTTGAGAGCAAAAGGCCTCTACAGGGTGACTATGGCAACAGAAGCAGAGCCCAATGCAGCTGCAGAGAAGATAAAATGGCACAACAGGAGGGATAAAGCTTATGGCCTCCTGTGTCTGAGTATTTCCAGAGACCTCCTTTTCCATCTTGATGGATTGACATCACCGAATGAAGTATGGGAGAAGCTTGCTGATCTTTTTGGAAAGACAGATGAGATGAGGGGACATCAAATCGAAAATGAGCTGATTTCTCTAAGTCCAAATAGCTTTGAATCCCTACAGCTATATTTCTCCAAGTTCAAAGCACTAGTTTTGCAGCTGAAACAATGTGGTATTGAAAATAAAGATGATCAGCTCGTACTGGCCATCCTCTCGAAGCTGGGCCCTGATTATTCAGTGTTTGTTTCGACCTTCTATGCCACAAAACTGACAGCTCGAACCTGGAAGATGCTTAGCCTTGCAGATTTCATGGAATCTCTCACACAAGAACAGGACAAGCTGGTGATGATGGGCACCATCAAACCATCCAAAGATCAAGCTTTGATTGCTAGAGATTCGAAGGTGGATTCAAAAGGCAAAAAGAAAGCTAAAAAGCCACCTGAGCAAAAGAGAGACAAGAAACAGTCTCCGGAGGATCCACAAGGTCCCAAGAAGAATTACCAGAAGAAGAAGAACAAAGGTGAAATGAACAAGTGCACATACCACAATAAGGGCAATCACTTTGAAATCTCTTGTATGAAAAAGCAGATAGACATGCTGACCCAACTCCTAGAGAAGAATGGCATCTCCCTTCTAGAAAGCTCAAAGAAGAGAGAAGGAGAATCAAGTTCTGATGACAGAGAGAGAGTTCATGCTCTAGTTGCTGGCACATCAAGCTCACCCAATTTTATCATTGACTCTGGAGCTTCAAGACACATGGTTTCGACTAAGGAGGCCTTCTCCTCACTGGACATGTCGAAAGGACCATCTATTGTACTGGGAGATGACTCTCTCACTGAAAGTAAAGGTAAAGGAAGAATAGATCTTGATCATGGTCAGTTCAGCAATGTGCTGTATGTGCCTGGTCTCGCCTCCAACCTCCTGTCAGTGTACCAGATGACCCACACTGGGTCTCCTAAGAAGGTCATATTCTCCCCCGATGAAGTTGAGATCACAGAGATTTCAACTGGTAGAGTCATTGCAAAAGGAGTTGCGAATCATGCTCAAAAGGTATACATGTTCTCACACTTCCTACCTTACTCAAACCCCTCTGCTCTTCTCATTCATGCTAATGAAGCCAGCAAGCTGTGGCATGAAATGTTTGGCCACCTAAATTACAAGTATCTTTTTGATCTTAGTGAAAAAGAGATGGTCATAGGGTTGCCCAAGATAAAATTTTCCAAAGGAGTTTGCGAAGGTTGTATCCTAGGAAAACACCCAGAGCACAAATTTGAGAGAGCTAGTCATGAGAGAACCTCTGCACCCCTCGAGCTGATCCACAGTGATGTTGCTG
>LPNX011008938.1:343780-500469 GCA_001517045.1 Pseudotsuga menziesii | reverse complement strand
ATATATATATATAAACTAGTTAACGTATCCTATTCATGTAATCGCTTTGTAAATTCATAAATATTAATGTTATATATAAATATATATATATATATAAACCATTTAAGTAAGAACATATGCCAATTATCGACGAGATGTAGAACAGTTGGTGGCGAGGTATGGTTAAGACACCCCCTAAGCTGGAAAGTCGCTGGTTCTAATCCCGTCGGATACCAAAATCCAACCATGTTAAGGGTTGGTGTGGTCCAGGCCGGGTGCGATCCCCGGGTGAACAGATGCCAATTGAAATATGGTCATATCTATAAAAGTCAATATTAATGTTATATTAATATGTATATATATATATATATATATATAAACCAGCTAAGCAAGAATAGATGTCGATTGAAATATGGTCATATATATATAAGTCAGTAAATCTCAATTGGCAGACCCCCCACTGCTGCACATTAACTCTGGGACTTCTTGATTCTATATGGGCAATGGAATCATTTGTATTCTCAGTTACCTCACCATCTAAGTGAATTTGGAGTGGTGAAATGTGATCTGAACTATTCCCTTGGATTGGTGAAAGGCTGAAATAAACATAATAGAATTCTCAGTTTCTTCAATTGAAACAAGAAGTGGCAGAGCTACAGAACATGCTTGTTCCCCTTTAGCTTGTGCAACTACTATAAAATATTTCATATATATAGATGGGGTAACAATGTAAGAATTATTTCACATAGTTCTGAATTTTAAAACTTGCAAACCTATCAGCCAAGTATCCCATCCCATCTGAGTAGCCAATCCGAGTAGGCCCATCCAAGTACCCCATCCGAGTATCCAAGCCGTGGGCTACCCTACCTTACCTATTATATAGAAACTCATAACCAGACAGATCGGAAAGAAATAAGGTTTCTTTAGAAAAGCATGATTCGGTTGGAGGTAGAGGAAACACTAAAGAAGATCTGGCTGGGTCGATTCACCACGGGCTTCAGGAAACACCCATCTCTGCTATGCTATGGAAACAGGCCTCGCCTCTAAGATAAGGTTAGAGCCAAAAAGGACCTTTTCATAAAAATTGAAAGTGGAAGCCGCCATGATATCTACCAGTAAATCCAGAAAGAATTGAAGAATATCGAATATCGTATTTAAAATAGTTAAAATCTTTTCTTAAAAATAAAAATAAAAATAATTGGATCCATTAAAATATATTTTTTTAAATTTTACATATATATATCATTATATACATTTTAAACTATTTCCTGGATGGCATGAATAATAGAATATGTCTGGCCTGTCTATCAGGTGTCTCCTTCCTTACCAAAAGTGCCGCTACCTAGCAACACGAGTACCATTTGAGAATCTATCTGGCCCGTCTATCAGGTGTATCCTTCCTTACCAAAAGTGTCGCTGCCACTCCAGTAGAAACACAAGTGCCATTTTTTGTCATAACTGTGCCTAGCTATTTTTCTGAGTAAGATGGGGTTGTTGCTAAGGTAAACATAAAAATAGGCAACATGCTTACGAAGGCGTAGAATTGAGAAATGAAGAAATAACTGTCTTCTAAGTATTCCACCGAGATACGACAAGGTTATACCTTTACTGTTCCTGCCAAAGGAATCGAGGGAGGCCCTCACTTATTGTATTGAGACTTGCTTCTATGAATTTAAGGAAAGACATCTGATTGGTTGGCTGACTTACTATCAGATCAGGCAAGTCGATCATTCTCTGGTTGGCGTCTCAGTAAGGCTGGTCGGGTTCGAATCGGTTGGAGGTTTTAATTTTCCGTGGGGTTTTTCCTAAGTGGCTTATGGTAAGTAAGCAAAACCTGATAAAGCAAGGAGAAATAGATTTTGTTGCCTTTGAAGTGAATAAATATAGGTGTAATTGAGGGAAATAACTATAGGGGCTTGAAAGGTAAATCTAAAGCTGGTCTATACAGGCTTCTTAAGATAGTTAGTTGAACAAAGTATCATTTTAGTTATTGCACTTTACCCGAAGGAAGTCCTGGTCCTGTAGGAAGCATACACTAGTTCGAACCGACCCATCCTGCATCAGTTGGGGAACCACTTGGTAAACTGGCTAAATGCATCGCTCGAATTTAAACACTAATATCTGATATAGGGTTTGATTTCTTGTGCAGGGTTTCAGAAAATCCCCTGCAACAACCAGGTTTTGCAATTCTAGGATCAAGGAAAAAATATCTGCACATATTGGGGCAATAAAAAAAGATTATGATAGCCATTGCAATAGGTACAATGGAAATGAAAACCTATGAAAATCTATAAACATTCACACAAACCCTTGGACTACAATCGGGTATTAAAACAGGACACAAGAAGTATATAATTTGATGTGGAAAATGCAAATAATAGCAACATCATACATCAGACAAGGGAAAACAAATGGGGATGAAAATAGGCTGGCATACCTTAACGGGCCATGCTGGAAATCCCTTGACCTAGCGAGCACAAGATATGTGAGCCTCCGGTCTTTGTAGCAGCTGTTTTCCCCCTCGTCTTTTAGCCAGTGCCATGTCGTAAAACCCTTATTATTATTCCTGTCTAGCATAGCCAAGCAATTCTCGAGCTTGGTTCCAAAGGTTCAATTCTCTCACTTTAGTTACAAAGGCCAAAGACACTAGAAATTACCCCGTCCCTAAAGCCAAATGCCCTATCTACCCTAGCTGGTTGATTTTCCCAGCAAGTATATTATTATTACTGTCTAGCATAGCCAAGTAATTCTTGAACTTGGTTCCAAAGGTTCAATTCGCTCACTTGAGTTACAAAGGCCAAAGAAGCTCAAAATTACCCCGTCCCTAAAGCCAAATGCCCTATCTACCCTGGCTGGTTGATTTTCCCAGCAAGTTTATTATCCCAATGGCAGCCAGCAGTAATATAATTAGCAAGTAACTAAAGTAGTAATAATTAAATGAAATATAGGATCATACCTGCCAAATATAGCAGATCCTTCAAATAAGTTTGTGGAAACCCATATCAAAACCTGCCTTTGCTCGCAACGAAACCGAAGGCCGAGTCAATGCTATGGACCTCAATCGATGGGTGAGCTCCCGTGGTAGTAATAACTAGCAAAAGGGGCAATAAAAGGCCGGAGAATAATTGAATATATAAATTGAATTGAAGAAAAGTCTCAGTAAAAGGTTGAAGAAAAATCTAATATATAAACTGAATTGAAGAGTAATTTTTCATCTTCGAATAAGTGTACAATAAATAAACTAAATTTAAGAAAACATTTATTTTGGTTTAAACTACAAACTAATATTTGAAAAACAATATTTAACTAAACTACAAACTAACTTAGAAGTGTTTTTACAATGTTTGTTTTACGTTTGAATATAAATGATTATCATACTCAAAGTAAAAAATATTGTAAATTTATATTTACAATAATATTTGGACACAATGTTCTCTTAGTTTGTAAGAACATAGCTAAAAAACCCAAACATAACAAAATGAATAGATAAATGTTCATTTATATTTATATCGAAAAGTTAGAAAAACAAAAATAAATGTTAAATTTCAACATATTCACACTTTGCATTGTAAGGTAATTTATGTGATGTGCAAATGAAGTTGTTATCTATGCTACTTGGTATTAGATTTTTTATCTCATTCAGACAGATTGAGTAATATATGAGTTTTGAACACTATTTTTGTATGTAGTTAGTGTTTTTTTCAAGTTTTGACTAATTAAATGATGAAAAATCATTCTTTTTATTTAGGTTGTATGAGAAGTCATTTACCTATGGGTATAGGTGTTTTTGTTCACCCTATTGTATTTTATAAAACACTTATCACGGTTTATTTGGAGTGCCATAATATATATATCATCTTTAGCTCCTTGTTAATCTATGGAGATTACGTCCAAACCTCTTTAGGTGTAGAACCTTTGTTTGTGAGGAAATGCATTTAATATTTTTAAGTTAGTTTGATAATTTGATAACTTAACACATATTAGACAAGTAAATTTTTTATTGATATGTATATTAATAGGATACTTTATCTTTTAGCAAAATATCCAGTATTTCTTGTATTTTCCATTCGTTGCAAGCCACTTGCACAGTTGATGGATTGGCATGTGAAGAATAGGAGTAAAGATGGATTCATGAGAATTCCACTAGACTCTAAAGCAATGAAACACATAGAATATAAATGGCCAAGAAAATTCAAAGATGAACCACGTAGTATCAGGTCAGGCCTTGCAATTGATGGAGTGTGCCCTTTCTCATTCCTAAGCCAAAATTACACTGTTTGGCCAGTTGGATTGATTGTATACAATATTCCCCCATGGATGAGTGTTAGGAAGGAGCACCTTATGCTAAGTCTCATTGTTCTAGGAAAACGCCAAGTGAAAAAAATGGATGTTTATCTAGCATCGTTTATTGATGAGATGCAATTGTTATGGAAAGACATAACAATGTATGACATGTATATCACGTCCTCCATCAAATAGGTAATTCATGTTTTATGGTGTACTATGTTGGACAATTCACCATTTCCTAGGACTTGGTGTGTGTTCAGGTACAAAAATTATCGTACATATTCGCACATGATATTTAATTTTCGGTTCAATTTGCATAGATCCATTATACTATTTTTTTCCTCTAATCATTAGTTATTGAAGTGCAGGGATTCAAACAAAGGAGGTTTGCACATGTCCAAGATGTGCAGAACATTTTCAGGCGTGCTTCTCTAAAGATCTACACAAGTTTATTTATGCAAACAATAGGGTCTTTCTACCAACATATCATAAGTTCAGGACTTGGCTCAAGAATCAGTTTGATGGGAAAATTGAAAGTAGAGGCCCTCCCAAGGTTATGGGTCTAGTTGATTGGCTTCAAAACTATGAAGATGCTGAATAAAAAATTCGAGAACATTTACTTTTCTAGGATCCATTAATTGAAGAGCAAGAACAAGTTATGGTTGATATGCCATGAGGAATGAATAGAAAATCCATATTTTATGATCTACCTTATTGGAAGGATCTATTGATATGCCATTTATTAGATCCTATGGACATATTCAAAAATGTCATAGATTCTATATATAGACATATATCAGACAAATATAAAGACACTTTATCTTCAATAAGAGACATTGCTCTTTCACATACCAAATTTGATAGAAGACATTTGTGGCCAAATAGAGAAAATGAAACTTATGCAGAAGCTCCATGGATTTTGAAAAATAAAGAGCTAGATAAAGTAAAAAATATTATCTGTACAATAAGGACACCTACTAGATATGGCTCATCATTAAATAAATATTTCACATGTGATGGACCTATCACTAGATTTAAAAGACATGATTTCCATAATTTTATGAAGGTATCAACATAACTTAATTGTTATTGATATCATATAATTACCATTCTTTTTATGATATTTCATATTTAAAATAATTAACTAATCTCACTTTATTTGATAATTTGATAGCATATCATGCCCTTGGTGATTAGGGGGGATTCATGCCTTACCACTGATTTGAGGAGTGCCATAAGTCGATTGTTAGCATTTACAAGGTATGGGGCGTGAAATGTTTATGTATGTATGATAAAGTTGTAATACATTTCATTTTTAATGTCATTAGTTATTAATGTTAATTTACCAATGCTATATTAGGTGGGTTTCCTCCAAGGAGATCCATGAGAGTGAATTAAGAAGATGGAAGAACGAAATTGCAGAAATTGTATGTTTTTTGGAAAAGGAGCTCCCTACAAGTTTCATGGACCTTCAAGTTCATCTGCCTATACACCTACTAGATGACATCGAAATGGCGGGTGTTGTATCAACAAGGTGGATGTTTTTCTTTGACAGGTATATGAGAACACTAAAAAGATATGTCCGACAAAAGGCACATCTAGAGGGTTTCATGGCTGAAGGATATGTATTGAATGAAGCATTTTTATTTCTAAGTGAATTCCTTGGTAAATATTATGAAGATGTTCCACGAATATGGGATGAAGCACATGCAACAGATATTATAGATGGAGAGAAACCTCAATCTAATGGTGTCCAAGTATAATTTGGTGAGTAAAATCATGATCTTTGTGGTTATTTTTCCAATCATTTACTCTATAAAATTATTATTTTTCAAAAATATAATAATGGCATTTGCAATTTGAAAATGTACATGTTGATTTTCAATAGGTGTTGATGAACGCATTGTGCTTGACAAGTTCGTTCTTTACCACATGGATTGTATGAATAAATGGATTGAATTGTATGAAAAGAAAAGGGAAGAAGTTTTAGAAGCAAGGAGACAATTTAAGAGATCAAACCCAAGGAATACACGACTTCCCATGGATTTGTTTGGGGAATGGGACAAAGATTGCACATTACAATGGGTTAGTGAACAAATTCAAAATCAAATAGATGAAGAAGGAAATTATGCAAACATAACAAAAGATGAGATCAACATGTCTAGAGGATGTGAAAGAAAGGTACATATATAAATCTCACAAAATATTTTTTTACAAAACATTGATGACACTATTGACTATTTAATAATGCATATATAGTTGTTTTTTCTTGTTGAACTAAAAAAATGGTCTGATACAGCTGAGGAGATATACTGCAATGTGGGCATATGGTTGACACTATCGTGTGGAAAGAATAGAGTTAAAAAGATGCTTTTTTGATTGTGGTGTCATGGTTGATTTCAAGCAATCAAGTCGAGCAAGTTCAAAAGATAAAAATATTATTGAAGGGAATCTTCAGTATGTTGGAAAAATCCTAGAAATTATTAAGTTGGATTACCGATATTTCAAATGTTGTATTTTTAAATGTAGATGGTATGAGGCATTTGAGAGGATGCGAAGACATGATACCCATAGTGGGCTATTTTCTATAGATTCCTTGAGGTACCTACTAGAAGACAAGGAGCCCTATTTCTTACCAATTAATTGTGAATCAATGGTTATATACAATATGTTAATTCATAGTGTATTATGAATATAAATGTGCATATTAATTAAAAATTATACTTGCATGTCCAATATATGATTATGGTTCACGTGCAGGTGTTTTTCTATGAATATATTATGGATCCAAAGTGGATATTTGTCATACATTATGATCCAAGGTTAAGACATGTATTTGATGATGTTTCGATGAATATTGAGCAAAAAAATGATATCCAACCAATTCCAGATGAGAGATTATAGAACAATGAAGAAATGACCACCCATGGTGATTTCCAAGATGAAGACGTTCAAACATAGGAAGATGAAGATGAAGATCTTCAAGAACAACATGACAACATTTTTCATGCCATTAATCAACATGAACCAAAGTTAGATGATCCAGATCTAGATGAGAATCAAGATGGTGCAAATCAATTCGATGATATGGAGTTAGAAGAAAGTGAAGATGAAGATGATTATAATACCACTTTAGTAGGATGGTGTAGAAACAATAATATAAGAAAATTACAGGACCATATCAATATTGATAAGGAAGCATTGGATGACACATATGCTGATAATAATGTAAATGAAGAAGAGTTCTAATTTTACAGGAATTCTAATCCATATTACTTGAATAATTATGATCTTATATCTAGACCTTTGAGATTGTTTTTTTTATCACATGGATTTAGTAATTTTGAATTAGCTTCTTGATTTAGAACTTTTGAAAAGGTTTCTTCTTAATGACTCTACACTTAAATGTACATGGAAATCACTATTCAAAATAGTCATTTTATCATGGGCTTAGCAAACGTTATTTTTGTTTCAATTTATATTAACCACATGTATTCCCCTTTTTTTATTATGCATTGAATAATGAAATGTCAATGATTGTTTAGTTAATGTTATTCACACTATTGAATCATTCTATGAACTTTACTATAGTAATTTTCCATCTTGCACTAATTAACAGTGTTGACGAGGTAGACTACTTAGTTTATCATTAACATTTTTCCAATTAATGTGGTTATCTATATACAATAGCTAATATTTTGTCATAAATTTACCACATCCAACCTATCATTGAAATGTTGTCGAGGACAAGTGAATGTCAACATCAAGTACACCATACATTGCATCATCATCATCATTGACATTGTCATCATCAACATCAACATCAATAAGTGCATCATCAACAACGTCATGGTCATCATTGTCCTCATCAACAAATACATCATCATTGATAGGGTCACTCATATGCCATTATGGTTCATCATTAGTCATCACCATTTTGATCCATGTCATGTTGTTACAATTACTCAAATGCAATTAAGGTCACTAAAATTTTGTTGACAACAACTAAATGTCATTACAACCATTTAGGTGATATTAATATGTCTCTCACATGTCATTATGAACATTTAACTTCCATTAGGATCAGTTTGTATTGACATGCATCATCATCATGGGCATCGATGTTGTCATCATCATCATAATCAATGCCATATGGTACATCAACATCATCTTGACCATTATCATCATTATCATCCTCATATTCAGCATTAAGTACATCATTAACAAAATCATCGCCATCATTGTCATTATGGTCACGCATATGCCATTAGTGCTCTTAATCACTCATCGCCATTAGGATTCATGTCATGTAATTGTTAAGGTCATTTATATGTCGTTACATTCATTTTGATGTTAATAGGGTCGTTTAGATGTCATTATAGACTTTTTAATGCCATTAGAATCAATCAGGATCCAAAAGTGCTACCACATGCATAATCATCGTTGACATCCACATCGTCATCATCATCATACAATAAATCAACATCATTGTCGTCATTGTATTCATTATCAATATAATTCCAATAATACTAATCAAGGAACCCTACTACCTCATAGGAATGGATGGTATAGTCTTATACTTATCAAATCATATCCATACACTCCATCATAATTATCGTAATGCATAATCGTCATGTTGTTAGGGCCAATCAAATGCCATTAGGGTCTATAAAATGTGTTGGGGACACTCAAATGCCATTAAGGTAATTTACCCCTCATAAGGATTAATCAATATCCAAAAGTGCCATGATTATGATCATTTAGGTGCCACTATGATAAATCAAGATCCAAAAGTACTATCACATAAATCATGATCATTGACATTGACACTGACATTGATCACTGACGTTGACATTGATATATCTGACGTTATGTCAGATGTTTTCCAAACACAATTCCTAGCTCTAAACCTAGGGAAATTTATATTGTTATTCTAGACATTTTTTTGGAGGCTATTTTAGGTGTTATATGGGATGCTTTTTTGGACACTAATTGGGATGTTAATTGAGATGCTAATTATCGTCCAAAATAGCACCAACTTTTAAATTGGGATGCTTATTGGGATGCTACGTGGGACGACAATTTAGATGCTAATTTGGATGCTAATTGGGATGCTACATGGGACGACAATTTGGATGCTAATTGGGATGCTAATTATTCATCCAAAATAGCACCAACTTTTAACTTGGGACGCTAATTGGGATGCTAAATGAGATGCTAATTGGGATGCTACTTGGCACACTACTTGGGATGCTATTTGGGACGCTAATTAGCGTCCCAAATAGCACCAAATTTTAAAAAGGGACGCAAATAACGCCATTAAAAGTGCCATCTTGTGGAAAAGCATCCACTTTGTCCAAAAAATGATGAAAAATACACTAAATTTGATAGTGGACGCTAAAAAGGAAGCTAAAAGAGACGCTAATCACAGGGTTTTGTTGTAGTGTATAGGTATGAAAATCAGCGATGAAAAGTATTCTTTCTTGTATAATTCCATTGATGAGATTAGTAGGGAAAGGATCTTCTCACTGTTGCCTTACAAGTTGGAACTCCTGTATGTGGGATTCAAGTACTTAGGGTACTATCTTAAACCTTTGGGATATTGTCTTAATGATTAGAGATGGTTTATCAGAAAATTTGAAAAATGTATTAGTAATTGGACCTATAGGTTACTATCTCTCAGAGGTAGACTAATCTTGGTCAATTCTTTTCTAACACGACTAGTTGTATATTGGATCCCTCTCACTCGCATGCCCAGAAATATTATTAAATACCTTAGGCAAGCCATCCTCAACTTCCTTTGGGGAAATTATATGAGGAACTCCATATCACACCTGCTGGATTGGCATACGATCTCTTAGCCTTATAATTTAGGTGGGTGGAATATAAAGAATATGGTCTGGTTCAGTCTGGCACTTAGAATGGAAATATTTTGGCTAGTTATGAATGGTGTTGGTATCTGGTACACCATTCTCAAGCATAAATATCTCAAAAATAATTCAGTTGATGAATAGCTTCGAAACCAAGTATTTTCGGTCCAGGGCATATCTTACTTCTGGAACAGATTCATCAGAGAATTGTCTTAGATTACCATATTTTTGCGTTGGAAGGCTAGGAGTGGACACAAGATTAAAACTGGCATAGATCCTATTGCTGGTATTAACACTGATTACATTCTTCCTATGCATATTAGGGTTTACTTGGAGGACTATGGCATCACTCACTTCTCTGATGCGCGTAACTGGGCTATTGGAACTTCCTCACAGGCTTACTCGATCACCATAGAAGATTTGGATTTAGAAGGACATTGGAAGGAGAATTGGACCAGATATGTTGATGGGCTATCACATGGTTGCATTAGATTCGGGGAGGGGTTGGACACTCTTGTCTAGATGTTCAACAATAGGAGTGGCATGATCAATGAAAAGATGGATTACGATCTCATCTCATCTTGCACGAGTTCTTATTGCCCAGACAGAGCACTCATACAAATCTGGAATTGTAATATCCCTTTGAAGATTATATGTTTCAATTGGTTATGTCTATCCAATCGGATAAATATGTGGGATAATCTAATAAGAAAGGGATGGATAGGTCCAAACTGGTGTTTCTTATGTAGATGCTCATCTGAGACTATCAAGTTCCACATTTTTATTGATTGCAGCTTCACCCTTGAGGTTATCCAGACCCTCAACACTGCCCTTCACCATCATATTATATGGAAGGATTCTACATACTTACATAACTTGGATCTCTGGTTTAGTAATGAAAAAAAGATGACCTACCTGCCACTCTTGATGTGTTGGAAACTATGGCTCCCTAGGAACAAGTGTATTTTTTAAATGACTATAAGCTATATATCAAGAACATTATACAACGCATTATTGACCAGCTTCAGCAACATCTGGTAACTTCTCAGGTGTAACTTAAAAGGAGAAATATTGGTTCAGCTCCTGTCATTGAATATTTGACTAGGTTCTTTGATGGAGCCTCTTCTAATATGAAGGGAGCTATTTGTGTACATATCCTTATCATCCATGAGCATGATTTCTTCTTGAAAATGGGATTTGGTCAAAGTACCAATACTAGATCGAAACTTCTTGTTCTCTGAACTCTTATGTTTACTACAAATATGATTGGTCTACCCTAGCATATTCATGGGGACTCAACTGCCATTATTAACTGGTTCAGTAGGAGAGAAGACCTATCTTCTCTCAATATTGACGGTTGGTGCCAATATATTAGACATCTGGAATCATCCTTCCTCCATCTTGATGCTCGCCATGTATACAAGAAACACAATGTTAAAGTGGATGGATTATCCAAAGAAGCACTCTCTTTGGCCTCGGGCCTTCTTTATTATTCATAATTTTATGAGGGTGTATGTACTATGAATGGTGCATTACAACTATTTTAGCTTGTTTTTTCCTATGTTATTTCACATCTTTGATGTCCAAGTGTATGGCATATTTTACATCCTATGGATGTGAGAGGTGGATTATTTCACGTTGGTTTTGTCAACACCCACAAGTGCTTCTATGGATCAACCTTTCTGCCTTGATTTGGCTTCCTAGTAACATGGGGTATTAGTTGGAGATCCGAGTGATTACTAGAACATTAAGTGCCATTGTTGGAAGATACATTTTGATTGATGATACTTTGATATGAGACTTAGTGGCTCGGTATATTTGTTTTTTGTAGGCTATCACATGAAAGATTTTCTAGATGATGTAAAAAAGTTACCTTTGATTCTATCAAATAACAAGGAACTGATATTTTCTTCTGGAAAAAATCCTTGGAAAGCATAGACCATAGTCCACTCCAAATTAAATTCTAAAATAAAAACTCTTATTTACATAATAATACATTTTTATATGAAAAAAGGATTCATTTTATTTGTAAATTAGATCATTAATATTTATAAAAAATAATGTTTATGTAAGTATTAAAAAGTATCTCTATTTCAATAATAATATATAACCACCAAGAAAGACACCAATTTGGTTTATGAGACCCTCTTGTTTGTGGGACAATGGACCCCCCTCGATGGAGTGATTTAACTGCTAAAGTCTACAGAGGTGTACATACCCTACCCCATGTAATACCCCTAACTATTTTTATATTATTATTAGTGTTATTTACTTCTTTAAGTAATAATAATGAGTTAAATTTATGTATACCTAGAAATTGGAAGTTGTAATAGTTGAACAACTATTGACACAAATTTAGGTTTAAAAAAGTTAATAAACCTACAACATTATCTAAGGAGACAAGTGGCGAGTATTCAGGAATCGTTTATTGGTATAAATTCCTAGGAAAAACAAGAAAGAGGGATTCTCTTTTATTGGGATGAAAAAGAGCTATCAATGATCACCTTGGGGGTGAAGGATATAAGAAAAATCATGGAAAGTATAGGGATTCCATGAGCATCAAGATGATGCTAGGCTCTATTTGCATAACTGTCAAATTCCAGGTTTTGAGATAATTTACTCCTATCAATACTGGTGACGACTTGAGGCTGAGGTAAAACTTTGTTAAACCTAAAGGTCTTGGCAAGGGGGTGAAACTGAGCAAGAGCACTTCAAGTTTCTAAGGCAGGGTGGTGTGAAGCTATTACACCTACCATTTCTTGATAAGTATTAGACTATGAACTCAGTGCCTTACTTAATACATTTTACTTACTATTTACCTCAGTTTTGAAAAGTAATCTGTATGCAGAAAATGAAAGAATAATTTAATCCTGTAATTTATTTCTTTTATGATTTAAGATTAGGGTTAGTGTTATGGTAACATTAGACCAAGAACCATGCTATTATTCTCTGCCACTTAACCCTAATCTTGTTTTCACTTATATCTATTTGTGTATAGAGGTAGTAAGTAATTCATACTATTAAGAAGAAACTTAGGCGATAACCTAATATATTACACAAAATCATTACTCAACCGCCAACAGGAAATTGTTTATTATTATTATTTTATCAGGGGAAAATATATAGTATAATCCACGAAACTAGATTATAAGAGATAAACTGGTTTAGTAGCGTTAATCAAACTATTATGGGAATATGGTTTGTCGCCATGATAAATAATAAGGAAACGAAAAATAGAGTTTTAAACAATTTAAAGAAACTCAGAATAACCGACTGCTATATTACATAAACCCTAGAATGAAATACTTGGCAAAGTCGAAGAGAGGGTTTCAATTTACAACATAGATTACATTCTAAGAGCTTAATAGTAAGTATATGCACCAAAATAAATAACACCCTAGGATTCAAATGGAGGGTTACTGTAAACCAACATAGATAGTCACGGCATGAGCATTCTTAGTATTTCTCAAACCCTAAAAACAAATATGGAACAATAAATCGGAGCAGAACGTTATAATATTCATAATCTTGGCCTATGCAATGGGAATTGAGTAAATTATGCATAACCTTCTCCATAAAGTGAGCATTACTCAACGCTGCATAGTATAAAACCATAACAAAAAAAAAATGCAACGAAGGAACATATTACATTAATCCATCATTAACGTGCTACACACTACATAAACTAGGTAAATTATATAAAAAATTACCAAGGTATTGAACAGATGCATTATGGAGTCCAGCTATGAGGAAAACACTTGAGAACATATAGATAGCACAACCATCCTCAACTCACTGTCAAAATCCACGCGATAGTATAAACTCTTCATATTTTACAATATATTCCATACGTATATGTTTCCAAGAAGATGGAACAAGAAGTTCGAAACAACAACTTGCCTTTGGAGCTGAAAGAAGCCTGTCCATAGCTTGAACACCTATACGAGTCAATAACAGTTATTAAATATCGAAATCATTATTAACTTGCAGCTTTAAATTATTAGCAGGGTTTAGTTTATACCTGTGTATGTATTTTATAACCTGAGTAAGTGCAACGATTGGGTGGAAGCAAAGACTAATTATTTCCTCGGCAATGATGGTGCCAACAGTTTGTTGGCTTCTACTGGCAGAATGAGAGTCGAAACCACTCTCATATGAGAGTGTAAATCCTGGAGCAACTTACCCAACAACAAGAAAATGAATTGTCAATTGAGTGGGAGGTAGGGGGTAAGTGAAGAGTAAAGTCAACTTCACTTTACAACTAGAAACCACTATCGAAATTGATAACTTATAAACTTTATTTAAATCACCATTCCCAAACCTTAACACTATAGTCAAGTAGCACACTTTAAGTTCTAGCTTGAATCTCGACCTTGACCCGATGTAGTGTTTTTGTAGAAAAGGTGTAAACATTCCCTCCATAGTCTCCTGAAGAAGAGAAAAAGAAATGATTTGGTATTTATGCTAAGTAAGTTGTCGATACACACTTCTAGTCCTATCTCACTCAAATTGGAGAAGTTTGGTATTGCAAATTTTTGGATCAAGTACTTACTGATTATTATACAGAATATGAAGATAACAACTTATAAATGCCTTTAGATTTACTTATCCCATGTTTGTCTCTATGGTAAGAAAAAATATTTGCATGTGTTTAGAGGAGTGTCACAAAATGGTACCAGAGAATAGGTTATAACATTGTGACCTAATGGGACATTACATGTTTAATATTATAGAACATTAAATATCAATTTTTCCTAAATAACAAAGGTATACCTATTGTTACATGCAGAAAAATCATGACAGAACCTGAGCGGGTTTTTGGTGAGGAATACGTACCAGAAAACATGAATGATTTAGAGGATGAAAGTCTTTTCGTGGAATTGGGATCCAAGCATAATGTGGTCATGTAGTCTAAAATGCTGGAAACTATGAGAAGTTTCAAGGTACATATGGAAAATCTTAAATCAGATAATCTTAGACTTATGAACACCAAGTTAGATCAGGAGGAGATAAACGAGCTCATTCTCAAAAGTTTAACAAAATTGCCGAAAAATAATGGTCATAATTCCTGTAGTACGGGTAAGAAAAGGAGAGGAATAGTATAGTGTAATACCCCATTTGCATTAAAGGGTACATGATGTATATTTTGTAATTAATCATGGTGAGGAGCTAAAGGGAAAATCCCCACCATTGATTCAGCTGTGTTATGTTGTGTTATGTTTCGGCAACATGGATCATTGCTGATGGTATATCGTGCTGTCCGGCACATTATAGCTTTGGCATCATGTAAATATGCACATCAATTTAATTAAACCTACAGCTAGCTATGACGAGGTAACGTTAAATGAAAAGGGCATGATTCCAAAGGATAAGGCGAGGGGGTGTCTAAACCGTGGGGGCCATTGGGAGTTAACCATGTGTCACCACCACCCCTGCTGTTCTGTAGTTAGTTGGGGCAGCGATTTGTTGACAGAAAGACCAGGCCTGCTCCCACTCTCCACGACATGCAGATGGTGTGCCCACTAACAAAGTCGTGAATCTGTTCATCTCCTCTCATGTGGACGGAGTTAAAGGTTACACATTCCTTTGTTTGGGGGGTTCTCCCCCTTCCTCCTTTCTTGCCAATTGCTAGTTGGTGGTGTTCATCCTCTTGATTGCGTAGCGTTTTGGGTGTCTTTTCCCCACCAATTTTTCAGACTGCATATTGTTTGGGTATGTCCATCGTTGTGCGGAGGCTGGGATTTCTGGGATAGTTCAGGGAGTTGGATTTTGTATTTCCCATATAGAGTGGATCATGAGCTAAGTTGTTTTGGCCACTGATTGATGGTTGTAGTATCCGCCACGCATTGTTGAATGTGTCTTCCTTTACAATGCGACATTTGCCGAATATTGTTGTGGTTTTACCCTATGGCTCATTGCTAAACCATGGTGGTTGTGCTATCCTATTCATTTGAGTGTTGTGGATCCCTACGTTGTAGGGACGGTGGTTTCTTTCACTTTTTCTTTTGTCTGTCACTTTCCTTGCGTACATGTTGAGAGTATGTTCTTCCCCTTTCTCTATCGGTGTAAGTTCTCTAGCAACAATCACATTGGGAATGGTGTGTGCAGTGAGCTCAGGGATGTTGGTGGGCTGTTGATCTTCACATTCATTGGCTAAGTTTTTCCCTGTCCATGCTGGGGTTGTGGCTTCTTCAACTGCAGACTGTGTAGTTGTTGCTATTGTTTCTTGTGGTTTTTGGGTTGTTGTCTTCCCCTGGTTTTGGGTTGCTTCTTGGTTGCTGAGGTTATCAGGATTGTTGCTGAGTTGTTTTGGCCATGCTAGGGCCAAGAACAACTCTTAAGCATTGTTTAACCTGAACTGTGGTTTACCTTTTGTTTGGGGTTGTCACCCCGTGGTCTTACTCTTCCTCACAGAGATGTGAACTATTTTTTGTTGTTGTGGTATGCAGTGGTTGGTCTTTGGACTATTGAGAGTAGGATTAGAGGCTAGGTATGCTTGAGAAAACTGGTGTTTGAGGTCACTATCTTAGCATTTGGCCTTTCCTAGTTTCCTGACGGCCTGATAAAACCTACTATGTCAGCTTGGCTGATCTATGTGCCTTGGATATGTGTAATCCTACTTTGACCCTTATTCCTTGAGGAATCATGCCCAACTCGTGGATGGTAGTGTGCTGAGAGATTGATGAGCACGCTGGCCTATGGTTGGGTGGAACGTTGCAGTGACGTAGTTGGTTGTGGGACGAGTTCTTATCAGATAAGTATTCTTGACTATTTCATATCTGCATTTATATTTAGTGATTGATGAATATGATGAACATGTGGCATGCTTGAATGAATGTATGTTTGCTTCTGCTATATATATATGAAGGATTATGCATCTTATATGGATTGTGTTTAGGATTTTTATTTTCTCATTATATGCCTATTCATGTTCCTGGGGCTATTTGCCCATTTATTTGGTGTTAGTAGTGTCCTCTTCACGAGTCATAGGGTTGGGGATGTTACAGTGTGGTATCAAAGCTCTAGTTACAGCATGGGCCTAAATGGGCCATGAAAGGTCAGATAGTAGAGGTAGGTTTCCTTCTGCCGAGCAGCAATCAGAAAATTGTGACAAAAAAACTTCAACTTCAAAAATTTTCCAAGTGCTATAACCATCGGCCCATTAGGAGACTAAGTGTGAATCTCTTCCGATGTAGTGGCTCACGTAGTCTGAAGGTCACCCGATGAGGGAGAAACAACCTTGGTTTCAGAAAATTCCTAAGTGTTTGGCCATTAGCACATCGGAGAGCTTAGATAGAGGGATCGTTGATGCTCAGCTAATCAAGCGCCGCCATTGTGGATGGATAGAGGACTATCCCTATGATTGATAGAGCCTCCAACCACAGATTCCGTGGAAGGAAGACGTTTCGGCAGCCGACACAATGTGAAAATATTTTTTGCACTAGTCTTCCGACAAGGAAAATCTCCGACTGCCAATGACCGATGTGCTTTAGCCCGCCGATCGGAAACAAAATGTTGATTTGATCACCGTTGGATAAGAGATGGTCAATCCGATACGATGATGGGAAAGGATGAAAGGTCACTGAAAATTAGTTGGTTGAACCGCCGACGATGATGGAATAAAATTTTCAAAAAATTTTCAAAGGCAAGAAAATCATCTGTGATCGGCGAACATTAGTGGTATTGATCGCCGATGAATGTCGGCAAGACATAGCAGATGATGTGTCCGCCATTGCAGTTATGTAATAGACTATCTGCTCGATGAATAGTTGCTTTGGTAGCCGACAGTGGTGGTAGAAAGAAGGGACTTAAAGCAAAAGTTCAAAATTTTTCTAAGGAGCCAGATCATTGGCCATCGAAAAATGATAGGAGATCGGGTCACCGATGAATAGTGCACTCATCCTCCGATGCATATAGGTTCCCAATGCCGATGTATTTTATCCTCTGATCGAAAAAGGATAGAAGATGATGAGCCGCCATTGCAGCTGCGGAATGAGCTATTCCATCGATGCTAGTCCTTCCAGTCGCCGATGCCGAGGTGTTCAGTGAACTACGGTGGTGACAAACAGAAGAGGATTAGGCAATGAAGCAGACAACGTGGAGAAAAAGGAGAAACAAAATCTTCTAAGTATTGAAAAATTTTGGAATTCAATGAAGTTCTAAGGTTGTCGGTGATCGGCAAGAGAAAGAAGAAGTAGACGTCGGTACATCGACGAAAGTTAGAGGAAAGAACCTCCTATGTTTAAATGATCAAACTGTCGATGGCAGTGAAAAGTCGGCAACTACATCGGAGGAAGTTAGCTGATGGTGCACCACCGTTGCGGATGGCTACACAACTATCCTTCCGATGGATAGTGGTTGACATCGTCGATGGATAGTTTTTGATGTCACCGATGAATGGTTGAGGGAAAATTTGCAAAAAATTACCTAACTGATGAAAACGTCGAAAAATGATAGGAGATCGAGACGATGAGAAGCATCGGAAGGATTTAGGTGATTGGATTACCACCATTGTGGGTGACTATGGAACTAACTGTTCGATGAGAGAGTGGTTAGTTGCTCTGACCACCGATGCCACAGTAGGTAACATTCCAATCGTCGACCCATCGGAGGAAAATATACTATTTGATCACACAATGTCAAAAAGTTTAGTGCCACGGTACAGCAGATCTATTCAGTCTTGGATTGCCGGAATTTAGTGGATAATTGCTCCGATCCGCCGACAGGTTAGTGAAACATGAACACCACAGTGAGAATGCTGCCGTCGTTGCAAACGTCTAGAGGACTAGGTGTCCGATGCCATAGTGGGTTGTCGTTCTGACCACCGACAAAGCTGTGATCCATGGATATTTTAAAGGTTGTTGGCCATGGTTGCGGAATAATAGACCACTATGGGCCTGATACGGAGGAAGGGAATAGACAAGCGACCCACTGATACAGCGGAGAAAATCAGACGTTCTAGCCACCGAAACATCGGAAATTTGGTTGGGATGAGACCCGATTTTGACAAGGAAATTTTTGGGTTTTCAAAGTTGAATTTTCTCGACAACTTCCAACTATTTTTTAGTGGATTTCAGCAGATTGTCAGTGGGTTATAGGGTTGAAAAGGAAGAAAATTCCAGGTGGCTGAAGTTCACATTTCAGACCAAAATACATTTGGTAAACAAACAAAAAAAAGCATCATTTGGAAGCGGTGTACTTTTCACACCCAAGGTCAGAATGAATCCTGTGGATAGGTGTTGGAAAGCTTATCCAGTAGGGAACAAGGGAGAGTCACGAGAATGTGAATATGGAGTAGCAAAGTGATAGTGATTACTGAAAGAGAAATGTGTTGCTGTCAATATGTACAAATCCGGGAATTGTATGCCTAGAGGTAGCAAGACCATGAAGTCAAACTAGCTGTTGTATGGAAGAGGAGTTCCATGCAAAGATGAGGGACTTGAAAAGGGAAATTTCCTTAAACCCTAATTTGCTGATTATAACTACATTTTATAAGTTGAAATGTATGAGGATATGCCTTGCATGCATAGGATATTACATGTACATTTATCATGAGACACTAATGATAATTATTGCATTGGTGTTGGCATTAGTGGAAAACCAATGACAACCTAGACATGGATGAATATGTTGCTGATGCTGATGAATCTGACTAGCAACCC
Source organism: Pseudotsuga menziesii (assembly GCA_001517045.1). NCBI lineage: Eukaryota > Viridiplantae > Streptophyta > Pinopsida > Pinales > Pinaceae > Pseudotsuga > Pseudotsuga menziesii. The sequence continues at coordinate 480,671 of LPNX011008938.1, read as the reverse complement.
TATGGAGAAAGGGATAAGGAAACAAGTCCAGAATGAAAAGTTGGTGAGCAAACTCTACAATCTCCTGCAGAGGACCAACCAAATTGGTAATGTCAAGGGTGTAAGTAGGACCCATGAAGGTAAGAGTTTGATTATGAAAAATTGCATGGAGTGGTAAAGGTAAGAGATATCATACCCTGTGGATATTTGAATGTTATACTGCATTCATATAGAAAGGTGTCATACCTGCATTATGTTGTGATGAGCTTAGTAGCCAAGGAAAGTAAGCACTGCTAATCTTGGTTATGATAATGCATCCTATATGAAGTAGCCATGGTTAGGCCATGCATGGTATGTTGAATGCATATCATTCCCGAATCAATGCAAGGTAGCATTGAATGAGAATGCATTAAAAGATTTTATGAATCTTGTAGTTATGCATTGAATGGATACATATGAAGGGTGTGAGTAACTGGTTGCATAAGTATGGGTGCAAATGTTGCGATGCATTGCATTAATTAATTGAGATAAGTGCATGTGATATTATGAATAACTAATGGCTGAAATGATGAATTGATTACAATTTAGGAACCATTTCAAAGGCTGTTATGAATGTAGGATAGTAAGTGCATGAAGAGGGTAGTCATGATCAATTGGCTGCCGAAAATTCCCTATGAAAGAGCAAGGTGGTACGAATGATACACTTGTGAAGTAAGGAGTATCTAAACATTTCATTTAAATTACATAAATGATGTGATTGTACCATGAAATTTAAAGTATGATCATGATTGTGTGAAGTGAATGAGTTTTGGTAATATTGATGTGATTAACAGCTGTAAATTTTTGAATTTTATAAATTCTTAAAATGCTTCAGTGATTGCTGCAGCAATGGAAAAAGTTATAGGCATCAAGAATTACCAAATGTTTCGCTGATTGAAGTTCAGGTTTCAGGTATATTGTTTGGGATATGGAAAAATGGGTAAGACCATGACAAAGGCCAGAATCTACCATGTGAAAGAGCCAAACCTCATGATAAGAGTATCATGGCTGTGATAATAGTTTGTATGCATAATGAGTTGTAAACTTGAATTTGTAAATTTCAGATTTGAGAAATTGCTGACAACTACTAATCACTATAGGCTTGCAAAGAATTGTGTCAGGAGGACGCATTGTAAGTGGGTGTCCATTTTATGCTAGTAAGCATAAAATCATAATGGATATGATGGTGCTACTCACAAGAGACCCACAATTGAGGATCACCTCATTTCCAAGCAAATCAATTTCTGTAGTAAACATAGTTGCAATTCCTAATGAATTTAATTATTAATGTCATTTGCTTGGTTATGGACAATCAATTTGGATTGTATTATCAGATAATGATTGACTATTTGGATATTTGATGAATGTGCCAGGGGTACACACTGCAATAAGATTGTGTGTGATGGCCTGCAGGAGCCAAACTTCATGGGAAGGTTTTCCCTTATCTTGAAATGGGTTTCGAGGGAAACTCCATTGGAGATTTTGGAAATGTCTCATCTGCACTACATGTTTGGTAAGCAACATGAGTGAGATGGTATAGATTATGTCGGTAATAAATGTGTGGATATGAAATGTAAGAAGGAATTGGGATGGAAAAACGAGGGACTTTCAACTCAGAGAAGGGAGCCCCCATTCCTCCTTAATGAAAGAATATTGCCTCGAAAAATGGATAAGTCTGTTGTGACCCTAGCTAAGAATATGCATATTAGATTGTTAAAATTCCATATGTAGAACATGTTTTGATTTTATGTCCATTAAGACCGATTGCTTGAGTATGAATAGGGCCTACATGATACACACTGGACAAGGGTGCACACTTTTCCAATGTCGGATCATGGAAGGATTTTTCAATGTTGATTACACCCTAGGGAGTGGATGCACTCCTGGTGTCTCAATTCTTGATGGTGAATGGTGTGAAATATGTTTACAATTTTGGAGCAATAACGGTAACAAATATGCTTATATTGCTTGTGTTGTTAGGATAAGCAAATGTAGTTTACAGTGTGGTCTCTAGGTGATATGGAAAATGGTCGTTTATGGTTGATACAAGGGCATGTGTTGTTGTTGACGGTCTGATAAACCCAACGAGGGTTGGCTTGACTGTACCTGATATATATATAAAAAGGTTGTTGTGAAGCATCCTGCATGCTGACCTAACATCCAAGTCCGTAGGCGATCCCAAGGCTTGCAAAGAAAAGCAAGATCCTGTGGACCAGCGAGGAAACGCACAATACAAATAAGTATTGGATTATTTTGCAATTCTTACTTATGCATATGCATGTGTATATGGTTTGGTTATGATGTTTTAAGCTCTTGTTTAAGAGTAAAAATTGATGGGAATAAACTAAACATGTGAATCTATTCAACGTTTGAAAATAGATATCACTGGGAGCGAGGACTATGAGAGAATCCTAGGGGTGCATGTGGACATGTGACTGTCCTGAAGAGCTCGGAATGAGCGGTAATGAAAAATGTGCTAGTAAGACTGTGAAGGTCCTAGTAGCCGAGACAACCATGTGGGGATGCTCCATGGTTGAGAGGTCTGAAATAGACCGAAGACACTAAGTGTCATGACCAAGAGGGATTGGTCCAGCATTCATAGTGAAGTGAAAGAGGCTGAGAGCATGAAAAAGCCATAGAGGTGGTGTGGGTTCCAGGATGGAACAAAACAAAGAGGGGAAAATCTCTTTCTCCTCTCTCTTGCCTTTTGATTATATATATATATATATGTTTATGCATTGTGAAAAAAAACGGTTGTTGAAAGCATGTATGACTGAAAATAGAATGTGTGTATTTGCTTAAAGTAAATTGTGAATGCTGGAATGGTTAATTCCCTGCCCAAGAATGAACATGAATGAGCTCATGTGCCTGTTGGGAAGGCATGAAAAATATGAAACTCTCATTGATGAGGCTTGGACTGTCATGCCAATTAGGAAATTAAATGACTGATTTTAATGCCTATATTATGCTTGGTCTAACAAAATTTCAATGATGCATTTCACAGGTGAGAAAGGTGAAATCTAGTGGTGCACATTGATCATGGCAGCAGATCAAAAGTTGCTGGACTTGGACGGAAGTATCCTTCAAATGATTTCCAGGACCCAAGATAATCTTGGAGAGATGGTCAAGATACAGGAAAGGTAGAATGAAATGAACCACCAGATTTTGCAAGACTCTATTGGTTTGCAAAGGGAGGTGAAAATCCTTCTGGGAGAAATCAACAAAGGAAAGGAAGGTGGATCAATGATGGGACATTCATCCAAGCTATCCATTGAGAAACGGTCCGGGCATGAAGACTCAAAGGAAAGTGAGCAGGTAAAGATGAAGTAGCTAGTGAAATGCTAGGAATGCGGAGGACGTCATTTATGTCGGTACTGTTCGATGAAGGAACATAAAGAGGGAAACAACCACAAGGTTCCTAGGCTTTGGGATAAGCGAAGAGTTGAGAACCAATCAGAGAAACTCATGGAAGCCGAGGGGCTTGGTCTTGAATGTTCATATTAAATGAGTGAACAAGGGACAATTCTACAAAATTCTGAAATTTTGATGTGAAAATTGTATATGTATTGGAACACCGAGGATGATGTTATTCCAAGGGGGAGGGGATTGTAATACCCTGGTTTTGACCCCGTTTGCGTTAAAGGGTACATGATGTATGTTTTGTAATTAATAATGGTGAGGAGCTAAAGGAAAAAGCCCCACCATTGATTCGGCTGTGTTATGTTTCGGCAATAGGGATTGTTGCTGATGGTATATCGTGTTGTATGGCACATTATAGCTTTGGCATCATGCAAATATGCACATCAATTTAATTAAACCTACAACCAGCTATGACGGTGCAACTTTAAATGAAAATGGCATGATTCCAAAGGATAGGGGGGGGTGTCTAAACCATGGGGGCCATTGGGAGTTAGCCATGTGTCACCACCACCCCTGTTGTTCTGTTGTTAGTTGGGGCAGCGATTTACTGACATAAAGACCATGCCTGCTCCCACTCTCCATGATATGCATATGGTCTTCCCACTAACCAGATCGTGAGTTTGTTCATCTCCTCTCACATGGATGGAGTTAAAGGTTACACATTCCTTTGTTTGGGGGGTTTTCCCCCTTCCTCCTTTCTCGCTGATTGCTAGTTGGTGGTGTTCGTCCTCTTGATCGCGTAGTGTTTAGGGTGTCTTTTTCCCACCAATTTTTCAAACTGTGTATTGTTTTGGTATGTCCATCATTGTGTGGAGGCTGGGATTTCTGGGATAGTTTGGGGAGTTGCGTTTTGTCTTTCCCATATAGAGTGGATCATGAGCTAAGTTGTTTTGGCCACTCATTGTTGGTTGCAGTCTCCCCCATGCATTGTTGACTGTGTCTTCCTTTACAATGTAGCATTTGTCAAAGATTGTTGTGGTTTTACCCTATGGCTCATCGTTGAATCATGGTGGTCGTGCTCCTCTGTTCATTTGATTGTTGTGGATCCCTATGCTGTGGGGACGGTGGTTTCTTCCCCTTTTTGCTTTGGCTGTCTCTTTCCTTGCATCCAAGTTGAGAGTATGTTCTTCCCCTTTCTCTACCTGTGTAAGTTCTCCAGCAGTAATCACATTGGGAATGGTGTGTGCTGTGAGCTCGGGTATGTTGGTGGGCTGTTGATCTTCACATTCGTTGGCTGAGTTTTCCCCTATCCATGCTGGGGGTGTGGATTCTTCCAACTGTAGATTGTGTAGTTGTTGCCATCATTTCTTATGGTTTTGGGGCTGTTGTCTTCCCTTGGATTTGGGTTGCTTCTTGGTTGTTGAGGTTATCAGGATTTTTGCTGAGTTGTTTTGGCCACTAGGGCCAAGAACAACTTTGAAGCGTTGTTTAACCTGAACTGTGTTTTACCTTTTGTTTGGGGTTGTCACCCTGTGGTCTTCCTCTTCCTCACAGAGCTGTGAACTGTTTGTTTTGTTGTGGTATGCAGTGGTTGGTATTTGAACTATTGAGAGTAGGATTAGAGGCTGGGTATGCTTGAGAAAACTAGTGTTTGAGGTCACCAACTTAGCATTTGTCTTTTCCTAGCTCCCTGACTACTTGATAAACCATACTGTGTGGGATTGGATGATCTGTGTGCCTTGGCTATGTGTAAGCCTGCTTTGAATCTTATTCCTTAAGGAATCATGCCCAGCTCGGGGGTGGCAGTGTGCTGAGAGATTGATGAGAACGTTTTCCTATGGTTGGGTGGAACGTTGCAGCGACATAGATGGTTGTGGGATGAGTTCTTATCAGATGAGTATTATTGACTATTTCATATCTGCATTTATATTTATTGATTGATGAATATGATGAACATGTGGCATGCTTGAATGAATGTATGTTTGCTTCCGCTATATATATATATATATATGAAGGATTATGCATCTTAGTATGGATTATGTTTAGGATTTTTATTTCCTCATTATATGCATGTTCATGTTCCTGGAGCTATTTTCCCTTTTGTTTGGTGTTAGTAGCATCCTCTTCTCCAGTTAGAGGGTCGGGGACGTTACATATAGGATGAAAGTAGTCAAGACACTATAGAAAAAATTCTTGAGAATATACCATAGTTAAAGAAAAACAAAGAGATAAACTCAGAAAATGGAAAGAATATTCGATGGAACTACAAGGAGAGTTTAAAAAATTAGAACCTCCAATGTTTCACGGATAATCGAAAGAAGCAGTTAAAGCTTTGTTACTTGACATAAAATGATATTTCCAGGTGTATATGTATGATGATAATTTAAGTGCATGCTTAGCTATTTTCTAGTTAAGTGGAAAATCTGCCTTATGGTGGCAAGAAGCTAAAAGCATAAACAATGCTCGTAGTAAAGAATTGAGATGGAAAACCTTTAAAAAATTATTTAAAAATAAATATATTTCGGAATGGTACTACAATGAAAAGGCCAAGGAATTGAATGACCTATAATTAGGGACTCTAAATATGGATGAATTTGTAATAAAGTTTGTGAACTTACAAAGCTATGTACCCTATCTGAAGGAGGAAAACGATAAATTTTATAGGTTTATCAGTTTCTTACCCCCAACATATAAGGATAAAATTGAATTTGAAATGCCTAAGAACATGGATGAGGAAATAAAAAAAGCTAAATTATGTTATGATTTGTTTAAGCAAAGATCTTAAATAACCAAGAATTGGAAAAACAAGAAGAATTAGAATATGGATCAACAGAAAAAGGGGTTCAAACCATCACCTTTTAGGAAGGGAACAAAAATTCACACAGATAATAACTATAGTAAACAGGTACAAATGTTAATAGCTGATTTATGGGAACTGGTACATCTAATGGAGGGTGGAATAATACTACCAAAGAGGTAAAATGTTGAGGTTGTAATGGACCCTATCTATATAGGAACTATCCTCACAATCCTAACAGAAAAGTGGCACCCGTAAACATGTTGCAGGAAGCCTCCATGGTCAATGACATAGCCAGCAATATACCTAGAATCAATGTTGCACTGGAAAATAGTCAAGCAGACCATCAATCTACTATGTTGGAGGTAGAAGGTAAAATTTCAAACATGTCTATTTCAATACTTATTGATTCATGAGCTAATTTAAGCTACATTTCACCAAGAGTTCTTAAAAAAATGTAAATTAAGTAAAGAAAAACAAAAAAAAAGCATGGTTGGTGTAGTTGGCAACAGGAATGAAAAGAAAGGTCACTGACATAGTTAAAGATTGCAGCATAAGTTTTAGTAGTTTGGATACTACAGTAGATTTGAATATACTTCTGTTAGGATCCTATGATATTTTGTTAGGCATGGATTGGTTAGAAACTCATAAATCTATTATTGACTGTTTACATGAAAGTTTCAAATGTGTGGATAAGGACAGTAATAAAAAAAAAATAAAAGGAATTTATAGACCTATAACCACACGACAAATATCTACAGGTCAACTGAAGAAGTGCCTTAGAAAATATTTTCAACTGCACGCTATAAAATTTAATGAAATTGAGACAAAACAACCTGAAACAATAATGGAACAGTACCCTATTTTGAGGGAGTTTCAAGATATATTTCTGGAAGAAATACCTGGGTTACCACCTAAACAGGATTTGGATTTTACCATTGAATTAATGCCCGGTTCAGCATCTGTATCACGATCCCTTTATCGAATGACTACTCCATAATTAATGGAATTAAGAATGCAGGTTCAGGAACTGTTAGACAAAGGATATATTTGACCTAGTGTTTCACCATGGGGATTGCCTATGTTATTTGTTAGAAAGAAATATGAAACCTATTATCACTCTAGGAAACTCCTCTAGGTTGTAGCTCGAAGATGCCTGGTAACTTACAATATTTTTGGGGGTTTTTAGATATGGGTCAAGTCAGTCTACCTATGTAACCTTTCCACTCTCAAGGCATGCATAAAACTCACTCGTTTACAAAGATCTTAGTTTCAATTTGCTCAGAAGTTCAACAATAAGGTACAGGGATGGAGAACTCACTAGGATGGCATACTTACACACATAACACATGCATATAAATGGCTAAATCCTGATGAGGATGGTATTTATAAATAAAATATCACTAATAAACCAACAGGATGACAACTATCGGCTTCTTAATAAATCTAAAAATGACCTAAATGCACATTCAGGGATAAATACAGTAAATAAAGAGATGATGACTGAACAGATCACAACAAAAGAGCTTATATCCTGGATAAGTAAAATCAGAAGCTTGAAAGCATTATTGGCTCATAAATACCTAAAGTTGAACCTTTATTATAAAATCAATCATGGGCTTTATAGCCTTCTACAAAATGACAGATCCTAAAAGTCCGATCTCTTTACACAAAAAATACTTGAAAGTGATAGTTTTCTCAGATTAGGGCTTCAAACCCTTGCTAACTATTTGTCTACCTATTGTGAAGATCTAGTTCACTGAGCAAAATTTTAATAATTGAACTAGTTTTTGATCATCACCGCTGCTGTTTCAATGTGAAATTGCTGCCAAAATCCAGTGTCTTGGCATTTAACTGAAGTGTTTGATAGTGATCACAGGTGCTCTTTCTTGTTTAGTCTGTCGGATTCTTCTACCTTGTCACCGATCATAAGTTCTAATCTCTAACCCATCGGTGCCTTAGAATGAAATGTTGTCGTAATTTTGGTGCCTCAAATGATTAAAATCGTGACTGTTTATGCATCGACGCTTTCCATCACTATCTTTTCAGCGATCGAAAGCTGAAAGAACTAATGCATCGGAACCTCAAAGAAGAATGCTACCGCAGTATCGGAGGTTCCAATGACTAATATTCTCAGCATCGGTGATTGAAAGCTCTATCTTCTAGCCCGTCAGCACCATAGACCAGAACGCAACCGCTTTTTTGGAGGTGAAATGAACTAATCTTATCACTTTTGGAAGTCGTTTGACGAAGGAATCAGATCTTTAGTTATCTATGCCACCGACACTGCGGAGGAGCTTAGTCAAAAATTCTCCCACCTGTATTTCTTAGTTCTCCTGATCGCCAATGATTTCCTATTTTCATGCTATCAGAATGATTATTGATTGATTGGAGGCCTTGTCTATTTGTCTTCTACTGTTTTGGCTCCTTAGTGGACTAACTCACCGATCCGTAGCCCTTAGTTTTTTCGATCATTGATAATTTTCTGTTGATTGATTGAAAGCCATAGTCTGTATATCTTCTCTTGTTTCAGCTCCTTAGTGGACTAACTCGCCAATCCATAGCGCTTAGTTCTTTCGATCACTGATGATTTTTTGTTGATTGATCGAAAGCCGTAGTCTGTATATCTTCCATCATTTCGGCTCCTTAGTGGACTAACTCGCCGATGGTTAGTGTTTTCAAGTTATGACGCCTTATCAAGTAGTGGTTCCGCTTTCTGATACTTGACTTCGACGGCATTTAGTTCTTCATATCACCGACATTTCAGAACCTTTTAGCTTTGCCTTGCTGCTACGTTGTCTTTAGTTCTTCCTATCCCCGAAGAGTTCTTCTGATCATGGAAGCCGTAGTCTGCAAGTCTGTCAGTGGCTAATGATATGTTCTAATCCTCATCCAAGCCACTAAAGCTACAACTTTGTGAAATTTTTATCAACAACAGAGGCTTTCAAACTGTTAGTGGCATTCATATCCCTCATTGAGTGAATTAAATTCTTCATACAAAAATAAATTATTTTGGGAGATAACATCTGGCTCCTACTTGATGATGGGAACCTCCCAGTGAGGTCCCAAGAACCCTAGAACAAAATTCCTTTCCCTAAAAGAAACTATGAAACTTAACACTATCCTTTATTGTTCCATTGGGCATGGAGTCTTATTCTGAAAGCAAAACAACCTACTATCTACTAATTTACAATAATAAGGCCTCAGAGCCTCAAATAAAATAGAGCTTCAAGAACCGCCCATTTACTAGGCCATCAAATACCTCTTCACCTTCCATAATTTGCAATTTGAAGGTGTTATTCTTATGTACTTGGGTTATCACAAAAGGGCCAATCCACATAGAGTCAAATTTTCCATGTTTCCCCTTGTCCTATCTGACAACATCCCACTTGAGGACCCAATATTTGACCTGGAAGTTGTCTGCCTTTGCTGTTTTGTCAAACATGCCCTTTATCCTCTGTTGATGAGCTTTTGATTTTCCTATAACTTGCTCCCTAATATGCTGTAACTCCACCAAATCCATCATCCTTCTCAACATGTCATTTGGTTCATCCTCCTCTTCCTAAAAGAACTTTTCCACTGGAAGGATGAGCACGATAGGAAAGATGGCCTCAGTGCCCTAAATTAGTTTGAATGGAGAAGTCCCTATGGATCTTTTGTTTGTCACCCTATCATCCCATAAAGAAAACTTAAGCTTTGAATCCCAGCTTTTCTGATTTGTCTCTAGCAATTTCCTGATGATTCTGACTAAGATTTTGTTGGATGACTCAGCTAGGAGATTGCCTTGTGGGTAATAGGATGTGGAGTTCACCAGTTGAATACCCATTGATTCACACATTTTAACTAATGCACCATCCTTAAAAGATGGTTCCTTACAAGTTACTAACCTTACTGGGTAACCAAACCTACTGAAGATGTTCTCATATAAGAATCTCATGATGAATTGATGAGTGGCATTTCTGGTGGGTACTGCTTCTATCCATTTGGGAAAGTAGTCAGTGGATACTAAGATCCATTTATGTTTTCCACTATAAGATGGATTTATTTCACCTATGAAATCCATACCCCATTGCTGGAAAGGCCCATTCACTGTAACAGGCCTAAAGGGAAAGGATTTGAGTGGCTGCTTCCCTATAAATATTTGACATTGGTTACAGGCCCTTAAAAAAGTGCATACATTAGGAAAGAGGACTAACCAATAGTATCCTGCTTTTAATATTTTGTGGGATGTGGTTTTCTAGTAGTGGTGGCCTCCACATGCACTGGAATGAAAGTGATGCATGACCTGCTCTGCTTCCTCTTTATCTAGACACCTTAACAAAATTCTAGACTGAGCCCTCCAGTACAACAATTTGTCAATTATGCAAAACTTAACAGATTTCAACTTAAGAGCTCGTGCTTGGTTAAAAGTGAGATAAGGAGAAACTTCTAATTTAGGAAAAAAATTGAATGATACTTGAGTACCACTCACATGAAGATATGTTCTCAGCTACTGGTGGACTATTATTTTGATCTTGATTTACTTATGTTTCAGCTGCTACCATAGTTTGCACCTTTGATGATCTGACACATGTGAAATGTATTCCCATCAGTTGACATTTTTCTTTCACCATGCGTTTGGCCAGACCTAATCCCTTTATTATCTTGGTGGGTTTCACCTCTACATCAAACTCAATGAGTTTGGCAATCCAGTTAGCTCTCTTCCCATCAATGTCAGGCTGAGTCAAAACATCCTTCACAGCAACTAAAGGGACATACGCAATGACCTTTGCATGGAGAATGTAGATTCTGAAAGTCTTCAAAGATTTTATGAGAGCATAAGCCTGCTTCTCAATTGGGTCATACTTTAGCTCAGCATCTCTCAGGGTTTTGCTAAAAAAATCAATTGGATGATCAAGGCCTTCATAATTTTTTTGTAATAGTACAATTTCCACCGTGTCATAAGATGCAAAAGAGAAAATGTAAAAACCCTTGGTGTAGTCAGGACTAATCAGGGTTGGGGCCTCCATGATGGCTTTGTTAATGTCTTCAAAAGAGTTTCTTGCTTGGTCAGTCCACTTTATTTATGCATCCTTTTTAGCATGACTGTTATATGCTTTACCAGCTCGGAGAAATTTGGAATAAACCTTTTGACAAATTTTATCTTGCCTAAAAAGGACTAAATGTCTCTTTTTGACCTTGGTATTGATAGTTTTTGGATTGCTTCCACTCTCATCGGATCGATCCTCACACCTTCAGCTGAGACTATGTGGCCTAGGAGCTTTCCTTCATTGAGTGCAAACTGGGACTTCTTGGGGTTCAGTGATATTCCATACCTTCTGCACTTTAGAAATACCTTCCTTAAATGTTGCAAGTGGTCATGATGGTTGTGAGAGCAAATTGTTAAGTCATCCAAATATATCAGCACAAATTTATCTTTTATCCTTACAAAATCTAGGTCCATAGCTCTCTGAAAAGTAACCCCAACATTCATTAGCCCAAATGGAATTTTAGCATACATGAAGGTGCCCTAGTGGGTGGGAAAGGCAGTCTTCTCTTGGTCATCTGGGTGCACAACAACTTGGTTGTATCTAGAGAAGACCTCAAGGAAGGACATGACCTTAGCCCCTGAGACTTTCTGCAACAGATGTTCCATCTTGGGCAATGGATAGTTGTCTTTTTTGGAACACTTGTTCAGGTTTCTAAAGTCCACACACAAGATGATTTCTCCATTTTTCTTTCGTACCACTACTATATTTGCAATCCAATTGGAATACATTAGGGGGATTATGATCTTAGCTTTGAGGAGTTTGTGGAACTCTTTCTTAGTCACTGGTAATAGAAGAGGGCTGATGGGTCTCAGCTTCTGTTTGAAAGGAATGGTGTCCTTCTCCAAAGGAATCCCATGCTGGATGATGTTCGTATTATATGTTTTTAGGTCACTATACTCCCATGCAAAGATATCAGCAAACTCTTTTATCAAGCTGCAAAATTCATACTTATGTCCGGCAGTCAGCCTAGTGGATAGATTTATCAGTTTTGGATGGATTTGGTTGCCTATGTTTTGTTCTTGGATAGAAAGATCTAGCTCCCTTTTGGTAGGCTTGAAAGGGATGTCATTGTGATCAAACAGTTCTTCCAATGGTACTAGACCTCAGGGTATGTAGTTGTTGGGCAAATGGACAATATTCTGCTCAGTCACTTTATCTTTTAACTTGAGCTGTTTGGATTCCTCCATGTTAAGGTCATGACTTCTTCGGGCTACTAACGGGTGGGCTAAGTGAGCTGAACTGATGTCTGTTGATTATCATCTATTTGCAAAATGCAAGACCAAAAATCAGTGTCCACCGCGTAGATGGGGTGATTTACTGAGCGGCTCTCCTTGCTTATAATGTACGCTAGCTTATTTTCCCTGTACAAACTCTTAGTTTCTCCTCCAAACATGGGAATGGTGGTGTATGCCTATCCTTTTGCTCCATGACTGAGAAAGAAAGAGGCCAAATTTTGGAGGAATATCGACCACTACAATATCCATCATTATGCTTTTCAAAGGTAGCTACATTAAGTTTACCGCAAGGTCTTTGATGAAGCCCAAACACTTGACCTTCCGGGAGTCAAAGGAGAATAAATCATGGTAGGGCTTAATGATGCTGAGAGGCTCCTGAATCCAGCAGACAGTTATGGAGGATTTTATCATTGATGTTCAAGGATATACAGAATGGTGGGAAGGAGTCCTTTAGGTCTTCGATCATGGGGCTTAGGGTTACAACAGGTTTGTCATCTTGCAAGTTTACAAAGTCAGTGTCAATGTGCACCTTGGGCTGAAGGGAATTCAGAATGGAGGTTTTGAAGGCATCATTCTTCATTAGCTCAATTAAAGGGAAAGGGATTTTCAACTTTTGAATTTCAGACTCAAGGTTAAAGGAATAATGCAGCCTATTTGGAAACCTTACCTCAGGAGATGTAGGTTTTATTTGGACTTGATCAATTGTGGCTGAAGGTGATGGTTTATGTAATTCTTTGGATGGGACAAACACTTCCTTTTGTAAAACAACAAACTTTCTAGCTGGTGCAACAGATTGCTTGATAGGTACAGTATTCTTCTTAAGGGGAGCAACCAACATAGACCTCAGTTGGTAACCTCCCTAACCATCAACCTAATAGACAGCCTCTTTAGCAATCTGCTAATCAATCAGGGATTCCTCATATTCTTCCCGTGTCAGAAAATAATAGTCCACCTCATCCTCCATGCAGTGGATATTGTCTTCAGCTTCTCCTTCTTCTTCAATGAATTCTGGCTCTTCTTCTAATACAACATTTTGAAATGGAGCTCTTATCCTCTGATATTCCCCTTGATTTTTCTCCCTTTTGAGAATTTGAATAGGGGGGTTTCCTCTTCTATAAGGAATGCAATTTGGGTTTCAAGGAGCAAAGTCGCTTGGCCCTTTACCCCTCACCAGTAGATGTCCTTGGTCCTTCAATTTAGACATTTCAGTAGTCAGGTTATCTAACAGTTTGGTCATTTTGTCAATCTTGTTCTCTGATGCCGAAGCCCCACTATAGTCTATTGGCTGTTTTTTCCTATCTAACTTCCCTTTGACCTTCTGAGATGCTAGAATGTTTGAGTCTACTTCTAAGCCAGCATCCTGCATGAGTGATAAGGAAACATAACTCCTTTCTCTGAGAAGTAAGTAGAATTCAGAGTCAAACTTCATTTGCATAAGTTATCCTAGTTGAGGTATCGGTGGGATTAATTTCATTAGGGATCTTGCTGTACATATTATTGAATCTCTTGGTAAAGTTGGAGACAGACTCCCCATTTTCTCTTTTCAGGTTGCTGAATTCCGTGATATAGTATAGGTGTTCCCTCATTTCTCTCCAATGCTTTAGGAAAATTTCATCTAGCTCCTCTATGTCTGCCATTGATCTGGTAGGTAGTTCCTTAAACCATTTCCTAGCCTGGCCATCTAGGCTTTGCACAAACACCCTAGTCCATACATCTTCTTGCTCTATGTTAATATTTTCAGCATAGCTATAAAAGCCTCTAGATGTTCTTCAGCAGTGAAATCCCCTTCCCCTGTAAACTTAGGCATATATTTGAGATAATCCCCAGTAGGCATGGATGCGAGAGGATTTGGAAGAATTAAGGGCGCATACCTAGCTACCAGGATCCTTTTCATCTTGGTAAATTGAGGGGCAGCCATATTGGAAATGGGCATGGATAGGATTGTGGAAGGAAGCACTGATGAAGATACTTGCTGAGAAGGCGGTGGTATACTTATCCCAGTGGAGTCACCAGGGATTGGATCTTCACAAGCAGTAGTGCTTGAAGATGCCCAACCCCTAGATTTTTCTGATGTATCTAAAAATTCCTGGGAATTAAGAGTTTCAACAGAAGAAATAATAACAGAAAGATTTGGTGAAATACCTAATGTATATTTTTGTGCAATACTACTAGTCTGTCTTAGTAAATCCCTAGCTTTCCTCAAAATTTCTTTTAGATATGAAACCAGTGTTGCTGGTGGCCCCTTTGGGTTTGCTCTGGTACTTGGTCTTCTTGAAGCCACTTTATATCAATGGATTCAACAGATAGATGATTACAACCATAATAATTTCCAAGCTTTGTCTATCATCAAAGCATGGATCTATGTCATCTCTTATGGAAGCTGAGCTTCAATCTCCTATCCCTGGCAATGACGCCACTTAGTTATCACTCCAGGAAACTCCTCTAGGTTGTAGCTCGAGCATGCCTAGTAGCTTACAATATTTTTTGGGTTTTTCAGATATGGTTCAAGTCCGTCAACCTATGTAACCTTTCCACTCTCAAGGCATGCATGAAAATCACTCGTTTACAAGGATTTTAGTTGTAATTTGATCAAAAGTTTGACAATAAGGTGCAGGGATGGAGAACTCACCAGGCTGGCATACTTACACACATAACACATGCATATAAATGGATAAATCCTGATAAGGATGGTATTTATAAATCAAATATCACTAATAAACCAACAGGATGAAAGCTATCGGCTTCTTAATAAATATGAAAATGACCTAAATGCACATTCAGGCATAAATACAATAAAGAAAGAGATGATGGCTGAAAAGATCACAACAAAAGAGCTTATATCCTGAATAAGTAAAATGAGAATCTTGAAAGCATTATTGGCACATAAATCCCCAAAGTTGAACCTTTATTATAAAATCAATCATGGGCTTTATAGCCTTCTACAAAAATGACAGATCCTGAAAATCTGATTTGTTTACACAAAAAATACTTGAAAGTGATAGTTTTCTCAGATTAAGACTTAAAACCCTTGCTAACTATTTGTCTACCTATTGTGAAGATCTAGTTCACTGAAAGAAATTTTAATAATTGAAGTGGTTGCTGATCATCACCACTACTGGTTCAGTGTGAAACTGCTGCCAAAATCCAGTGTCTCGGCATTTAACTGAAGTGTTTGATAGTGATCATAGGTGCTCATTCTTGTTTAATTTGCTGGATTCTTCTACCTTGTCGCCACGGTCATCGATCGAAAGTTTTGACCTCTAACCCATCGGTGCCTTAGAATGGAATACTGTCACAATGTCGATGCCTCAAATGATTAACGTCGCGACTGTTTATGCATTGGTGCTTTCCATCAGTAGCTTGTTGGCGATTGAAAGCTGAAACAACTGATGCATCAGAACCTCAAAGAAGAATGTTTTTGTAGTGTCAAAGGTTCCAACGACTAATCTTCTCAACATCGGTGATCGAAAGCTCTATCTTCTAGCCCATCAACACCTTATACTGGAACGCGACCGTTGTTTCAAAGGTGTAACGAACTAATCTTATCGCTGTCACAAGTCGTTTGACAAAGGAATCAGAGCTTTAGTTATCTGTGCTGCCGACACTACGGAGGAGCTTAGTCTTAAATTCACCAATTTGTAGTTCTTAGTTCTCCCAATCGCCAATGATTTCCTATTTTCATGCTATCGGAATGATTATTGATTGATCGGAGGCCTTTTCCATTTGTCTTCCACAGTTTCAGCTCCTTAGTGGACTAACTCATCGATCCGTAGCCCTTAGTTCTTCCGATCGCTGATGATTTTGTGTTGATTGATAGAAAACCATAGTCTGTATATCTTCCGCCGTTTCGGCTCCTTAGTGGACTAACTTTCTGATCCTTAGCCCTTAGTTCTTTCGATCGTCGATGATTTTCTGTTGATTGATCGGAAGCTGTAGTCTGTATATCTTCCATTGTTTCGGCTCCTTAGTGGACTAACTAACTGATGGTTAGTGTTTTCAAGTTCCGATGCCTTATCAAGTAGTGGTTCCGCTTTTTGATGCTCAACTTCGGTAGCATTTAGTTCTTCATATCACCAACATTTCAAAACCTTTCAGCTTTGCCTTGCCGCTACGTTGTCTTTAGTTCTTCCGATCGTCGAAGAGTTCTTCTGATCGCGGAAGCTGTAGTCTGCATGTCTGTTGGTGGCTAATGAGATGTTCTAATCCTTTCCCAAGCCACCGAAGCTACAACATTGTGAAATTTTCATCAACAATAGAGGCTTTCAAACTGTTAGTGACATTCATATCCCTCATTGTGTGAATTAAATTCTTCATACAAAAATAAATTATTTTGGGAGATAACAGAACCTTTAGAATGTGTATGAACTATCGGCAATTGAATAAAATGATGATAAAAAATATCCATTACCGAGAATAGATGATATTTTTTCTCAGATTTGCGGAGCAAATATTTTCTCAAAAATAGATCTCTGATCATGTTATCATCAAGTTTGAGTGAGGGATGAAGACATTCATAAGACTGCATTCCGAACTAGATACAGACATTATGAATTTGCAGTAATGCCATTTGGTTTAACAAATGCTTCGACAACGTTTTTTAATATGATGAATAATGTGTTGAGCAAGTTTTTGGATAAATTTGTGTTGGTTTTCATTGATGATGTTTTACTATATTCTAAGAATGAGTTTGAACATGAAGAACATTTAAGTAGGGTTTTGGATACTTTGATGAACATCGATTATATGCTAAGCTGAGTAAGTGTGATTTTTATAAAAAGGAGGTACAATATTTGGGACATGTCATTTTGGAAAAAGGAATACCGGTTGATCCGGCAAAGATTAAGGCTATATTTGAGGGGACATCATGACATTTTTTCAGGTATGACGAGTGGGTACTCGTTGGATGAGAAATTTAATTCCACATCCATCGAGCTCTCTCGATCGAAATTTGAGTAAAAACACAGGGAGATATGTCAAAAATACGAACAAAAAAGTAGTTTTTTCTTTTCTTCCTCCCAAATTAATAATTATTTTTTTTAACTATTATTTTATTATTTTCTTTAGAAGGAACATTTTGAGTTGAAATTTCCTCTAATTAATCCTAGAATGTAGAAAGAGATACGTAGTTTTCTTGGACATGCTGGCTACTATAGATGATTTATAGAATTACTTTATAAATTAGCATCCCCTTTATTCACTTTATTAATGAAATATGCACAATTTGTTTAGACAGATGCATGCTAGACAGTGTTTGCAGAACTAAAGAAAAGGTTGTCCACGGTACCTATATTAAGAGTTGCTAATGGGGCCTTGCCTTTTCACATTTCTTCTGATGCTTCAGATACTGCTATTGTAGTATTGGGACAACAAGAAAGTCACAGTCCATATGCTATCTTTTATGTTAGTAAGAATATGTCCCCTGCTGAACTAGACTACATAGTGACAGAAAAAAATTCCTTGTTATTGTTTATGCCATTAATAAATTTAGACATTGCATCACTGTCTATTATAATTTTGTGCATACTAATCACTCAACTATTAAATATTTAATGAATAAACCTATTACTAATGCTTGAGTGACTAGGTGGTTGTTTCTATTACACGAATTTGATATAACTATTGTTGATAGACCATGAAAGGAAAATGTGGTTGCAGATTTCCTTTCTAGACTAACTCATAATGATGATAATTCACTAGTCGAGGACTCCTTTCCCGATGATTGTTTGTTTGTAGTATTAGCATATTCCCCATGGTATGCAGATTTCGCTAATTATTTGGCAGTAGGTAAGATTCTAGTGCACTTATCAAAATAAGAAAGAAGAAGGATTGTACAAGAGAGTGCTAGATATTGTTGGATCGGAGGTCATCTCTTCTACATAGGGCATGATTTGGAAATCAGATGTTGCGTGAGGGAAGATGAGATTCATAGCATCCTGAAGGCTTTCCACGATGAGCCCTATGGGGGGAATTTTGTTGATAAGAGGACTGGTCATAAGGCATTAAGAATGGGATAATTTTTGCCAACCATGTTTAAGGACATGAAGAAATATGTTCAATCTTGCAACAATTGCCAAAGGATGGGCCACTCAAACAGATTGGATTAAATGTCGCTTCAGCTAGTACAATTAGTGGTTGAACCTTTTCACAGATGGGATCTAGACTTTGTAGGGCCTATCAACCCTCCATAAAAACAAAAGGTTTATATCCTGGTTTGCACAGATTACATGACTAAGTGGGCGGAGGATGTGGCTCTTGTAAAATCCAGTAATCAAGCTGTGATAGATTTCTTATATGGATAGATCTTCACCCTCTTTGGAGTACCCAGATATATAGTAACAAATGGAGGACTAAATTTTGTGTCCCATAAAATGGAAGCTCTATTTCATAAATATCATATTCAACATCGGATAACCTCACCATATCATCCATAAGCCAATGGCCGGGTGGAAAGTACAGATACGTTAATAGAGGCTATCCTTACAAAAATAGTGAAGAGTCACCGCAAGGATTGGGATGAAAGGCTTCCAGAAACATTATGGGCCTATAGAACTACATGGTGCAACACTACAAGTTTCTCCCCATATGAACTGGTGTACAGAAAGAATTCTATTTTTTCCATTGAATTCGACATCAAAACCTTGAAGATAGCTATAGATTCAAATATAAAATTAATTGAGGCTCAGAGGAACTGGTTGAATCAATTAAATGAATGAGATGGGAAGCACACAACTGTTATACATCAGATGGTATTAATTAAACAACAACTCTCCAAATGGCATAACAAGTTTATAAAAAATATGGTATTTTCTGAAGGAGACTAGGATTTATTACATAATTCATGGTTCAAGAAGGATTTTAAGGGAAAATTACATACAAGATGGATGGGCCCCTACATAATAGATAAGGTATTCGATAATGGAACTGTATGTTTGACCACTATCAATGAAAATCAGAGATCTTTGTTTGCAAATGATGATCAACTATGAATTTATCACAAACCTATTTCAAAGGATGCGTTCATCTCTCATGTTGTAGCTGATATGGATTTTCAATTGATACAGGAGGACGGTTCTTCCCCTATTTATCAGAATCTTTAAATCTACTGCAATTCCACACAGAAAGTTGTATATCAATAAATTGTTGATTTCTTTTTTTTTTAAGCTTTGATTGGTTTGTTTTTTTTTAGAATTGTGTATAGGAATATGCACGAAGGTTCACTCATAGGGAAGCAGTCATGCTTGGACAAGTGATTGTGGGAATTATGAATGATCCTTTTCAACTTGAATTACTCCTTGTAAGGAAAAGTGAACATAATTGCAGACCTCTGTTGAAATTCCGTCATTTCCCCGTGTTTTTACCAAAATTGCATCAAATTTTGTTTTTCAGTGGAAAATCCACCAAACTGCCTATTTTTCTCCACTGAAAGTCCACCAAACTGCCTATATTTGTCTGCTAAAACTCCAATAAACTGGCTATTTTTTCACTTCAACTCCGATATTTTTTCATTGCAACTCCACCAATATTTTCGCTAAAATCTAACTAAAATTCTGTCACATCTTGGGTGGATTTTCTCCCAAATCTTTTTGTTTTATGATACAATTCTACTAAAGGTCCACCACCCTGCTACAATTCCTGAAAAGTATTCCAAAGAGTTCATCTATCTTCCACACTTCCTTGAAATTAATGCTAACACAAACATGTTCAATATGTTCATTGGATGACAACCAAGTTGTTGTGCAAAGGCGCATGAGTAATTATGTCCCTCTTGATTGATTGGGAATCAAAAGAAGCCACCTAGGAAAGATGACGGTTTGGTACGACAATGGAAAGGTGCGATTTCTAACTATAGGCATTATTAAGCATGAATTGATACAATAATAATGATTATACTCTACCTTTCAGCCCCTGTTAGCATCCTGTAACCAATTAAACTTCAAGTGAGGCATGTCAAATATCCCATGCTTCACTTGAAGTTTAATATCTTATTAAAATATCCAATCCATATGTTCACCTGTTAACAATATATTTTAATAGGTGAATGTATGGATTGGATAGAATGACGATCATGATGGTCATTACAGTGAATTTTAATGACGGTCATTAAAATCCATACGTTCACCTGTTAAAATATCTTGGTCCATAACTATGCCAACTTTCTAAAGATATCCACATGAACCATGGATATCCATTAATTGTTTTTAAATGTCGCAATTGCAATGGTTGATACTATAGTCGTTGCATTTGTGATTAGAGACAACATAACAAAGGCAGTATGGGTCTTCCAGTAATACACAATCCCAAGAACTTCGATTCTTTGCGTGAAAACAAAGAAGTATTTGCTACCTTTCAGCAAGTCCTATGGATCGTGTATTTTCAGAGACTAAATCGAATTGATGAGGATACGACATTCCAATTTGCAATGAATTTGATTCAATATCATTCAGATATTAGAGGATTGAGGATATATGTATCAGAGGAGGATTTGGTAGAAATCACACGGTTACCTAGAATCGGGGATATATGGTTTTTCTTGAAGAGGTACAACTTGATAGCAGTAGAATACTTTCTTGCAGCATGAGAGCATGTGCACCCAAGTTCCAAGGGAATAGAACTGGAAACACTACCAATACCTTGGGACCAAGTTACCATATTTTTGAAGAGGTACATCACTTCTGAAGGAAGGTACACAATCGTAAATATTTATGATTTCTTCCTTCTTTCTCATTTGCGTCATGGTAGATTGTTGAACTTGCCATTTTCTCTTCTACGAACCCTACAAAACATGGTACATTATGTGAAAACATATCGACACCCAATATCCTCTATAACAAAACATGGACTAAATAAATTGCTAGCACAAACAAATCAAACATTGGAACAATTTATTTCCGAAGTTGGGGTTAATCAGGCACCTACAGTAGCAGGTATTGAAGAAAGGGATGTCAAGCAGAGCTCGTCAGATTCAACTGGGGGGGTGAAGCATTAGAAGGATTAGGAAATGTTTGGGAAGAAATTTTAGGGGAAGCTATAACAACAACACGCCCTGTAGAAGAAATGGCTAAGGTGGTGATGGTGGCAAAAGAAATTGTGTTACTATAAGCTGAAACAACAAAATATGAAGCTCGAGCATCTACAAAAGATGAGATAGTGGAATTTGTAGATGTGGATGTTGTAGTAGGAGAAAAAATTATAGGGACAAAATATTTTTAAAGAATAAACCCGTTGAACATTGAATCTTCCTCTGAAATAAGAGGAACCATAATTAAAGAAGAATATTTTTTTGTGGAAATAGGAGAAGTTTCTATCCATTCTAGGTCACAAATAAGAAGGAAGAGATCAAACACTAAAGGACAATAATCTGGTCTCAAAAAAATAAGGAGAACTAAAGCTTCTTTGTAGTAGAGGAAAGAAATCTTGAAATACCCATTTTAAAACCTACACTACCCTATGTAAAAGAATAACCATAGGGTAATGTTCCTATGGGATCCACCTATCCACAAGAACTTGCTATATAGACCAACCCCAATTAGAAAATTTTCTTTATGAGAATGATTTTCTAAAGGAGGATGTACAGGAACTTAGAGAAGAATTGTAGAGGTAGAAAGAAGCATGTAAAAAGAAGTCAACAAAAATCTTGGACACGTTAGAGGAAGTTGTTGATTAGTTTGAGAACCTACCTTTGTTTTGAAGAGTGGGGATATTGATGAATTATGATGTCCATAATGAGGGGACTTGTTTAAAATTTCAGGTTACAAACTCACAAAGATTGAAGTGTCAGCATTGAAACTGGAACAATCAAGCCAAGGGGGAGGTGAGACATGAACGATGGAATCAATGAAGGAAAAGGAGCTAGAGTTGAATATAACTCATGATCAGGAGTTACAGGAAGATGAAGAAATGAAGCCTCAATAGTCAAGGGACACTGAATTGCTTCCATACCAATCTCAACATTCAAGGGACATTGAGTTATTTCTGAACCAGTCTCAATGGTCGAGAGATATAGAAATGATCCACGAGCAATCTCAGCAGTCCAAAGGGATGGAAACATTTACAGAACATAATATTGTTACACAAGAACCAACATTCTTAAAATGTGTTTCTGAAGCAACAAATCAAACAGAAGTTGTCGAGGTTGAGGTACAAGAGATGAATGTTGTTACACAAGAACCAACATTCTTAAAACTAGTTGCTAAAGCAACAATGCAAATGGAAGCTGCTAAAACAAAAGAAGAATCAATGCAAACGAAAGTTGCTAAAACACAAGAAGAAGCCACACAAATGGAAGCTACTGAAACACAAGAACTAGTACCACAAGAGAAAGCAGCTGACTCACAAAAACCAGTCATATATGAAGAGGTTGATGTTATCCTGGAACCAGAGAGTCAAAAAGAAGTTGTTCAAATTTGTAACTTACCTTTATCTAGAAAGATGGAGGGAGATGTAGAAATCATTGATCTGGATACTGGTAATGAAGTAGATACAAGAAATGAAGGCTTTTAGGAGATGGAGAGAGATATTTCATTATTGAATATCAAATTAAGTAAATGGAAATATCATGCCGATGAATGTGAGAAGGGAATGATTCCTTTGTATGAGCACAAGAAGGCTATTCAAGGACTTAAGGAAAAGTGGGATGAGCAGATATTTTTCTAGAAAATTTGTTGGGAGAAGTTACAGGAAGAACTGAAGGAGTTAAGGAAGTGTAAGTCCATGCAAAGGGAAAAAGAACAAATGTAAACCCTAACTCAGGAATTGTTGAGTTGTAGAGCTCCATCACCATCTTACCCTATATTTCTCTTTGAACAGATGACTATGTTCAGAATGAGGGATTTGAAATAAGTAAGGCCTTATGAAATCATGACAACCCCTCAATTTTTGGAAACCTTTACTCAGAGTGACTTTTCCAAACAAAATATGTTATGTGAATTATACCTACATGAAATGGCATGTCTTATGGACCCACATTCTAACCCAGTTCCTCACATTAGGGACATTGACCTGAGGGCATTCACTTCTTTTGTCACCAACCATATGCATTGGTGGGATGCTTCTCAGACTGTTCACAAGAATGAGGATAGTTCTACTCTATGGATTCATAGTGAACCCCAGTCCCCTATGCCCCTGATTACTAGACACAAAGGACATCTTTCGTCTCCTGGAAAGGTTAGTCAATTAATTACATTTCAGCAGGGGATTATTTCTACTTGTATCTATATGATTTCTCAGCAGGAGTCTTATGCCTTAAAGCGGAGTGATTATCGATGGGAGGCTTCTTCCATATCTTTGAGGGAAAAATATCCTTATTGCTTCAAAATTTTCAAATATGACTTGTTAAGGATACCAGGATATGTTAAATGCATGGAGACATGTGGTTCGAGCTAGTTGGGGCTAAAGTTCATATTTCCATTTATTTGGTGGATAGGAAGGAAGTATAAGAGAATTTATAGGTTAACCAAGAAAGCATAGAGGGATTTTTTTGTGAACCTAATTGCAAGTAATGGGTTTTTATAGATAGGAGAAAGGCGCGAATCTTCCTTCAACTTCACAAATTTTCACAAAAAAAGTCTTGATTCAGAATCAAATTCAGACTAGTTGAAGGTTGTTGCATGAGGGCATGCAATTAGATAGCTGGGGGGAGATTTTGTGTGCTTGAAATTTCCTTTTTTCCTAATCTTATTTAGCCTTTTCCCCTTATTTTTCCCCTCATTTATGACCAAGTCATTACCTTTCCCAAATAACAAGCATGGATTTGAAAGGTATAATTCATTATTTCTATGTTTCATTAATGCTTGATTTTGCTTATGGTTATGAACTCTATCTTTGAATTGTGCTAACTCGTGATTGGTTTTATAATAAAAGTTAAGAATATCCATATGTTTTAAGTGTAACAGGTCACTTGAATCTAGAGGTAAAGAATTTTTGGCGTTAGTTTCCTTTTTATGATTTAGTCGAAGATGTTGACGAGAGAAGCTCAGATGTCCTTCAATGCAACTGCCTAAAACTACTCGAGCATCTTTCTTCATCAGTTGGAACACGTTTGACCTTTGAATAGTTCATATTAAAAGTCCATTCATGATTATGAACTAATTCCATGTAACGTAATAATAGTTGTAACTGTTTCTGTTTGATTCGGTATCCTGAAGATCATAGATATTCATGGCTTCCTGATATTAGTGGATATGAACTACTTCATCCCAGTATAGATATGAACATGCAATTTGAGCCAAGAGGTTGGAAATATTGAAGAAGGATTGTAGCAAGAGGATAATATAACTATACTTTTATCACTTTAATAAAGGAGAAACAATTTTCAATATCTTTGTGTTGTATATTTCGTTAATCCTTTAACATCACCTATGTTTCAAGGCCAGGGCCCACCTTCTTACATAGTTGCTGGCACTATTATATTTTTTAGTTTTAATTATTTTGTCTTGGTGTGGAATTTCAGTTGGATGCATCAATAGATGGTTGCAACATTATTTATGATAGATAATTTCATTGTTATATTTTGTTTTGGTTTGTTGCAATAGTGTGGTGTGAACAGTCAACTGTGTAGAACAATTTCTTTCTTTATGCAAAGTGTACTAATTATGTATTGTTGTTCATGTCACGCTCGGCTCCTGCGTATTGTTGTCATTCATCTTTCTTAGAGAGAATGAATTAGATTGATCATTCTTTTTATGAATTGGTTTTTTTGTCGATGATTTGTGATTGTCTTGATTTGGTAATTTAGGATTTAACTTCTTACAAAAGAAATTCTAGTTAATTCATTCTTATATCAGTAGTTGTAGGATTGATACTGTAGGAATCATGAATCCTTTGAGTTATTAGATTGATAATTAAGATTGGTTTTCACATGGAGTTGAGTTGGATGAACAGTTATTAGGATTGAATGATCTGCATTTCATTAATCAACTACTTAAGTGTTTATGCATATATTTTTCTTAGTTACATTTGAAATAACTAGACTTTCCTGGGTTGACAATTTATATTGAGCACTTTTCTTGTTACTGAAATTAATGAGCATATAGAGTGACCAACAAATAATGGTTGACTACATGATTAAATAAAGATGGACTAGTTAACTAAAGTGTTTACACTTTAGTTAGACTAACATAAGACACTTATGTTAATCAAAGGACAACACTTCAGTTAATAAAGTGTGTTGCATGTGACACTTGAGCTATTGCATTATGACATTTATGTTAGCATGCTGACTAAGTAATGATTATTCAGTCAGAGATTGAGTTCACTCCAATGCCAGATAACTATCAGTTAATATCCATGAATGAAGGTATGATGCATTAGTTATGCATGATCAATATTCAATGCATGGATTGATTATTCCAAAAAAAGGTAATTCTAAACTATAATGCAAGTGTTCCTAATTCTCATGCAACCATTCACTAGGGTTTGCATGGAAGTCATTATGTATTTTTATTAATATGTTAGGCTTATGGAAAGTTTATAACAGTTGTAACAGTGGATCTATCTTCTCTATTGTTTTGTATTCTCTCTGATCGAGTAATGTACTTATGTTGTAAATGTCATTCTATGAAATCTATTTGTTATACTCTTAAGAATTTTTGGGGTTTTCATCCTCTCTGTTATGAGGATTTTCCCTAGGATACATCTTGTGTTGTGGATGAATTATTGTGTGTGATTATATTTTTAATTATTATAGGTCCTCAACATATCATTGATAAAAAATTTAAAGTTCAAGAATCTCCATTATAGCTCAAAACATTAACAAAATATACACTAACTACACTTATCTTGTTGACCGACCATTGTCCTACCATCTTATCCTAAAATCCATCTAAAGTGTATCCCAATGATCATATAACTAATAAGCCTCATAACCTAGTAAACATTAGCCATCATTAACCATATTAACCATTTCTACCCACCATTGACCATCATTGTCCATTATTATCCATAGTTCATAAGGATTATCCATGGTTGACTAGTGTTCACTTTGTTGACAATGGTAGATCGACTATAGTCATGGTCGACCATCATTCATTGATTTTTATCTAGTAACTCACTCACTCATAATCCTCTAATTGATATTTTACTACATTATTGGAAAATGTTTACTATTAGTCAACATTCAATATGTTGGCACAACTAGTCTCCTAACACTAACCCACATGTTATCCCACTAACCACCTAATCCAATTCAAATGGAAATGAAATTATCCCATCATGTCTCAGAATGGAAGTAGCATAACAATTGAATTCACAAGAATTACAACAAACAAATCATTTGAAGAATTGTTATGTTTACAATGTACATTGTACCGACATACAAACGTCTCAATTCCGACAATAAACTAAGTACACTAGAATTTTGACGTTTTTTAGTGTTAAATTAAAAAATAGAAAGGAATTTTCAAAATGATGTGCAATTTTTCTTCATTTTCAAAAAATACATTGGAATTTGCATCCAATTGTAGTAGTGGTTGGAACTGTGTAACGACCCTTCATCACTTAGTGCATTAGTGCTAGGGATCATGTCAGAGCTATAGTATAGGCATGGTTCATACTTGTGATGGCCACATAAGTGAGTCCTATCCATACACAATAGTATCAGACTATGTAGGTTTATATTAATCATATTGTAAAGGCATAGGATTCATAAAAATATAAATCGACAAATTAAGCTAAAATAATCATGGCTTAGGTTAAGAAGGGGTTGAAAAAGTAAACAATAAAATATGTAATTATGATATATTTATATATTTAGTGGAGTTTCCCATGTGAATTATTGCATGTGGACATCTTTCCATCCTATGGGATCTTGGAAAATACTAAATAAGAGGAAGGAGAAGGGGGAAGGATTCTTCTTCCTTGCTTGTTCCTCTTCCTCATTAGTTTGGGGTGTTTGGAGGAGATGGGGGTTGGGAGGAGGTGGATGGATTTATGATGATAGTGATGGATATCTTGGTATTGATAAGTCATGGTTTGAGGGATCACATTCTATGAATAAGAAGGAGAGCAGTTACCCAAATGTGATTTCATGAGGAGCTAGTGCTGGTGGTAATTATGGTGGATTCAAAGGTGGAACTATAAGTTAAATTATTTGGCTCATGTATGTATTTTCAATATCTCCCCCCTTTTTATATTTTTTTTGGAGTATCTATATTTATTGAAAAAAATAAAACAATCGACATATTTGTTTGGGTCTTTGTACAATTACATTTATTGTAATGTTGAATATCCTAAATCCCATCAATGCATGGTAATATCTTTTTAAAATATATATTATTGTGAAGATGTATATTAGTTGCTTTTTCTTGAAATTTTGGGTATTACAAACTAATTCTTTCTTTATTTCCTTTTAAAATTGATCCCATTACAATTGGATTTAAGTATCTTGGTTATTTCATCAAATCAAATAATTATTTGAAAAATGATTTGTTATGGATTTTGAGGACATGGAGAAGAAGAATGGAACTAGTGTTTCAGGTGGCTTTCCATTGGAGATAGATTGACCTTACTTAAGTTAGTATAAAAAATTATTATAGTCTACTAGATTTCTTTAGCAAAGATTGTTATGCCCATCTTACACAGTATCAAGAAAAGAATGTTGCAATTTATATTGTGAGGAAATGTAAATGTGGAAAGGGTTCATTTGGTTTTAACTGGGAAATAATTTCCTTACCTATGAAATTAGGTGGTTGGGGAATTAAAAGCTTATATAGTTTAGCCTTGCTTTAAGAAATGAAAATTATTTTGATGGGACTATTTGGATCTAGTTAATGGAGTGAGATCCTTAAGGAAATATACATATGTGAAAATTTAGTTGTGGGGTGGATTAGAAATACAATCAAATATGCTGCAAATGATTTTAATTCTAGATCGGGTTTATTAATTTTATCCTTGGTTGGGTTCTTGGATGGATTCGAGGACAGGTAATGGAAAGAGGGTTCTAGTTTGAATAGATAGTTTTATGGGGGGTGATGATTTTTTAGAAAGTTTCTCAACCAATTATATTTCATCTTGTAGAGAATGGTTTCGTACTTTTAACCCATGTAAATAAAACAGGCATTGAAGGACACTTTTCATCTTATTGGATTCTAGCAGAGGATCCTAGTCTTATGGGAGAACTTGTTGTAGAATGGAATACATATATTGTAGGATTAAACCATGTGTGTATAATGCTGGCATAGAAAGAAGATGAAATCGTATGGTCCTAGATAAATCAAATGGAATGGTCATTACAAAATTGTCATATGATGCCATTTCATCTACTTCAATTGATTTTGTAAGCAAATGGTGGTTTCATAAAATATGAAAATGGAATATGGCATTAAAGTTGAAGATTTTTGGAGACCAAAATCATGACATGGGATAATATCATTAAGCGTGGTAGAATTCATCCAAATTATTGTTTCTTATGCTTAAAAGTTACAAACACTTCTAGTCATATATAGTTCATTGTAGTTTTACTAAGAAAGTATTGAGTGAATTCAAATTTGGTCTTCAATTAGCTATGAGTAGATAATGTTATTCCTTTGAATAGAGTCAGGAAATGTGGAATAAAAAGGTTCCACAACATAAAGAACTTCCAGTTTATATAAGTTTGGGGATCTTGAGATCTCAAAACGTTATTATCTTTGAGAACATAACCACAAATATTTTCATCATCTGTGCTAAGATTTTGGGGATTTAGAAAGAATACTTTAAGGAGGTAAAACTAAAATTTCCTATAGCAATTTCTAAGCAATGTTTGCAAGAGGAGATACCTATCGGATATTTTTATGGGGCTATGGAACGAGACCTATGTTGTGGAGGAATGATGTTACAACTCAATAGAAGACATTTCTTTCTCATGTGGATGTGTTGTTGGGCTGGCACAAATACTAGAGCTCATTTTTCGGATTTATGGCGTTTCTTGTTTTTGCATCTAACAAAAACATTTTGTCTCTCCATGCTCTAGGTGATTAAAAATTTATTTTTGATTGAAATGATGAGAAGTCAACATTTTACGTGGTTGTTTTTCATCATTGGTGTTTTAGTATAAGAATCCTACAACCAGATTTCAATGTTTTGTATTTTAAGTAATGACCATATTATCTAAAAAGAGCCATTGGTTTACCTAAAGGTCAACTTTAGTTTGAAGAATTCATAGACACCAAGGTGGTGACAAAGGGCTCCTTCATTGCATATTAAGATGATTGTCTAACATAGATTTTGATATTTAATTGGTTGATACCTAAAGTCTTTATTTGAGACGATTGTAATAATTATTTTACTCTTTTATGGAAAAGTTTTGAAATTATATAAAAGATAAACTGACTACGCAGTATGGGTATTTTAAGACATTTATATATATATATATATATATATATATAATTGGTTTTTCTTTCCTAAGAGAAACATAATAATCTATCTCAATTTTAAATTATAAAAACTCTTTACATAAAACTTCACCAAACGATTTGAAAAAAATGCACCTATCATTCAATCGTGAGCCATCATGCTCCACTAAAACCATTTAAAAAAATGTTATCGATGATGTAATCGTCGACACTAGTTTCATTATGGCCCTTTTCTTGTAGAATGGAATACATATATTGTAGGGTTAAATCATGTCAGTTAGTATAATGCTGACAGAGAAAGAAGATGAGATCATATGGTCGTAGAATAAATCAAATGCGAAGAGAAAGAAGATGAGATCATATGATCCTAGAATAAGTTCAATGGGCAGGTCAGTACAAAATTGTCATATGATGCCATTTACTTTAATTGATGATTATCTCAAGGAAAATGGTGGTTTTATAAAATATGAAAATGGAATATGTCATTAAAGTTTAAATGTTTTACATAGCTATGTTTAGAGAACAAAATCATGATTTAGATAAATTATTAATCTCAGTGGAATTCGTCTAAATTATTGTTTTTTATGCTTAAAGTTATAAAAATGGCTAATCATATTTAGTTTAATGTAGTTTTACTAAAAAAGTATTACACAACTTGAAGAAATCCCAATTTATATAAGTTTGGGGATCTTGAGATCTTGGAATGCTATTATATTTGAGAACTTAACTACAAATATTTTTGTTATCAATACTAAGATTTTGGGGATTTCCACAAATATTTCTGTTATCAATACTAAGATTTTGGGGATTTACAAAGAATATTCTAAAGAGGTGAAACTAAAATTTCCTATATCCATTTCTAAGCCCTCCTTTCTAGAGGAGATACCATTTCAATAATTTGAAGCCCTCCTTGCTAGAGGAGATAACATTTGAATATTTTGATGGGGCTATACAACCGGGCCTATGATGTGGAGGATTGTTGTTACAACTCAATAGTAGACATTGCTTTCTCAAGTGGATGGGCTATGGAGCTCGCACAAATACTAGAGCTTAATTTTTGGTTGTATGGGGGCTTCTTATTTTTGCATCAAACAAAAACATTATTTCTTTTAAGGCTTTAAGTGATTAAAAAATTATTGTTAATTGAAATGTTGAGAAATCAACACTTTACGTGATTGTTTTGCATCATTGGTGTTTAAAAATAAGAAGCCTACAAACAAATTTCAATGTTTTGTATTTTAAGTAATGACCATATTATCTAAAAGAGATATTGGTTTACCTAAAGGTCAACTTTAGTTTGAAGAATTCATGGACACCAAGGTGGTGAGAAAGGGATCCTTCATTGCATATTAAGACCAGCATAGATCCATCTAAAAGTGGATTTACCAAGCACCGAGAGGGATCAAATATCTCAAGTGGCAAATCTTTTTTTAGAGTGGAAGTGTTGAGGAAAAGTGTAATCCAATGTTTATGGCTTTAGTTTATCTAATTTATATTGTTTTATATCTATGCAATTCTAAATAATTTAAATTTAATGTAAGTCAACATGTTATTTTTAGCAATATTTTATTACTTTTTAAAAAGGACAGGTTCCAACTCTAGGATGAGCACGGAAGGAGTTACAAATCTCACCAATACTAGGTTGTAGACTGCATCTCTTCGGTGCAATGATTGTCTAGCATGGCTTTTGGTCTTTCATTGGTTGATACCTAAAGTCTTATTTTTGGATGATTGTAATAATTCTTTTACTTTTTTTGGAAAAGTTTTGAAGTTATATTGAAGTAAACTAACTACAAAATATGAGTGTTTTAAGAGTTAGATGTAACCTATATAAATTATATTTGAATCTCAAAGAATACCAATTAATAATAACCAGCATAAATCCATTTAAAAGGGTATCTACCAAGCACTCATAAATCCATTTAAAAGGGTATCTACCAAGCACTCAGAGGGACTAAATCTCTCAAGTTGTAAATCCGTTTTTAGAGTGGAAATGTTGAGAAAATGTGTAATCCAATGTTTATGGTTTTAACATATCTAATCTATGTTGTTTTATATATATATATGTAATTATAAATATTTTAAATTTAATTTAAGCACACATTTTATTTTTAATAATATTTTATTATGTTTATAAAGGACACATGTCAACTTTATGATGAGCATGGAAGGAGTTACACATCTCTCCCCTATAGCCCCCTAGTGGGCTGTAGAATGCACCTATTTGATGCAATAATAGTTTCAATGGACACAATGTACCCATGAGTTTGGAAGTATGTTATCCAATAAACCTATGTTAAATTGTAGCAAAACCTTCACATAAAAATTTACTTCGACTTACTTGTCGGTTCTACCGACTGATTTTACCTCGACCACTTGTCACTTCTAATTCGGCTGACTTCTTCGACTTCTCGAGTCGGTTGACCTCTTCGACCACTCAAATCGGCGACCTCAGTTGGCTGACTCAACCAACCTCTCAAGTTGGTTCACTTTGGTCGAAATCTACAGAGTATGTTTCTTAGTCCAAAGACTTAAGAAATTACAAATTATTTTCACCTATGAGTAAGATGAAGTAAAATTGACACATTAGCAAATCCAAATAACTTATAAAAACATATGCCCAAATATGTAGGAAGACTTGAGTTGACCAATGTGCCGTAAAACCATCGAACTTTCACGCGGTGAGAAATTTATGGGTTCTTTGATCTTTCACTTAACAGTAATTGTAAAAGACATTTACAGAAGTAAATATGGAAATATGTGTGGCCAAATAATCATGCATTCAACCATAAACTATTTCATATATTTAACTATGCAGAAATAACAAAGTATTACAAACTTGTCGTTCCAAACTTGTTGGTCTAAACTTGTCGGTCCAGACTTGTCCTTTTACAAAGCTTCAGCTCTTCGACTAAATCACATACACAGAAGCTTGAGCTTCAATTTCTCTTTTCTCACCCTAAGATCCTCCAGTGTCTATTGTCTGTAATCTCTCTTGACTCTCTGTCTCTTACCTAAATTACAATTTGATTCTTGTATTTATAGGCAACTTGAATATTGCTTCTACATGGGCCGACTGACTCACCATTAAAGACTGTAATAACTATCTACCTAACATCCTAGCTTCAGAAATAAATTTGACTGGTTTACATTGCCGAATTGTGGACTCTTCCCTCTTGTCAAACTGACAGACAAGATCTTGACTTGTGCAGACTCTGAGAGAGTCGACTGAGAGTCAGGCACGGATCTGCAAGTAATTACATTTTTCCAACACTCCCCCTTAATTATAAGCAGATGGAGATTTTTAAAACAAAATTTACAAAATGTTTCAGATCTTAGACATGCTCTGTTTATGACAGAGCTCACTATGGAGAACTTGTCATTCCAAGATAACTACACAGATACTGAAATGTGTCCTTTTCCAATGGATTTGTGAAGATGTCGGCAAGTTGGTCTTCAGACCTGCAAAATTCCAAACATATTTCTTTGTCATTCACCAACTCTCTTATAAAATGAAACCTTGTGTCGATGTGCTTGGTTCTCTTGTGAAACACATGATTCTTTGATAATGCTATGGCTGAATTGTTGTCGCAGAAGATTGTTGTCGGTTCTTGATGGTTTTGTGACAAGTCTTTTAAGACTCTTCTCATCCAGACAGCTTGACATGCAGCACTTGTTGCTGCAACATACTCTGCTTCAGCTGAAGACAAAGTTACAATGGGTTGTTTCTTTGAAGCCCATGAAACAACACCTGTACCAAAATGAAATGTGTACCCAGATGTGCTCTTCCTGTCATTTATGCTGCCTCCATTGTCACTATCAGTATAGCCAACGAGTTTAAAATTTTCTGAGGTTGAATACATAATACCAAGGTCTTTTGTGCCACTTACATACCTCATAATTCTTTTACCTGCTTGGCAATGTGAGTTTTTTGGTGACTCCATGAACCTTGAGATCATACTTACTCCATACACAATGTATGGTCTTGTTGCTGTCAAATACATAAGGCTTCCAACAATCCTTTTGAATAGCGTAGGATCAACAGTGGATCCTTCATCATCCTTGCTCAATTTTAAACCTGTTATCACTAGTGTTGGGGCTGTCTTGCAATTAGACATGTTAAACCTTTTTAAAACTTCACTTACATACTTAGACTGTGATATAAAAATACCAATTTCAGATTGCTGAACTTCAATGCCCAGAAAAAACTTCATAAGCCCCAGATCAGTCATTTCAAATTCACTTTCCATGACTGTTTTAAAATCTGTTATGCCATAATCACCAGTAAATATTAAATCATCTACATACAGGCAGAAAATTAACATCTTACCTTGCTCATCGACTTTGGTGTACAAAGTTGGTTCACTTTCACTTCTGTGAAATACATTTTCAATGAGATAGGAATCAATCCGACTGTACCAAGCTCTAGGAGCTTGCTTCAAACCATATAATTCCTTTTTTAGCCTATACACTTTATGTCCTTGACCTGGAACTTCATACCCTTGTGGCTGTTACACATACACTTAATCTTCTAGATATCCATTTAAGAATGCCGACTTGACATCCGTTTGATGAACATGCCATTTGTTTTGTGCAGCAATGGCCAAAATTGTTTTGACTGTATCCATGCATGCGACAGGTGCAAACATTTCATTGAAGTCGATGTTGGGTTGCTGTGTGAACCCTATTGCTACCATTCTTGCCTTGTGCTTCTGCACATTCCCGTCAACATCTTGCTTTGTCTTGTAAATCCATTTGACACTGATTACATCCTTGTCTTTTGGTACATCAACTAGTTCCCATGTCTGGTTTTTCTCAATGCATTCTATTTATTCATCCATGGCTTGTACCCATACTTCTTATTCAACAGCTTCTTCAAATGTTAGTGGATCGTAAATAGATGCAAATAATGCAAAGAGAGAGAATGAATTAGGTGTACCGGCTTCATATATCTCCCGCAGACTTCTTGTCTTCACCAGTTCTATCGATGTTGACCTTGACTGAATGCTTGATGGAGTCTGTTGTCCTCTTGGTGTACTTGTTGGTGTAGCTTGAGCTGCTACTTGTTTCGATGGTCCTTGTGCTGAAGCATGTCTTGGTGTCATGGGATTCAACGGTGCTTCGACCGGTTGAATTACATGTGGTATTTGAACCACTTCCTCTTCCATATCATCATTGATGACATTTGACACAATGTTGACATTTATGTCAACAGTTCTATCCCATGATTCATTCTCAAAAAATTGAACATCCTGACTGATTATCACTTTCCTTGCAACAGGGTCATACAACTTGTATGCTTTTGTGTCTTCTAAATAGCAGACAAAAATACATTTCTGTCCCTTCTTGTCTAGCTTCCTTTTCAACTCATATAGAACATGAGTATATGCAACACAACCAAAAACTTTTAAATGTGAAACACTATGATTCATACCTGTCCATGCTTCTTGGGGAACTTTTTTCTTCACACTCTTTGTTGGACACCAGTTCATAATGTATACGGTAGTTGCGACTACTTCTCTCCAATACTCATTTGGAAAATGCTTGGCTGCCAACATGCTACGTGCCATCTCCATTATGGTTCTGTTCTTTCTTTCGGCAATGCCATTCTGCTGAGGTGTATACCATGCAGTGAATTGTTTTTGTATGCCATGGGTCTTGTAAAAATTCATTTGAAACATATTCACCTCCTCTTTCGGTCCTTAATATCTTGATGCGATGTCCACTCTGGTTCTCCACGAGTGCCTTGAACTGCTGAAAATAACCAAATGCATCAAATTTATGTTTCAGAAAATATACCAATGTTTTTCTTGAGTAGTCATCAATAAAGGTTAGAAAATACTTACAGCCAGCAATGGATGATGTCTGCATTGGACCACAAATATCAAAGTACACAATTTCAAGTGGTGTGCGTGCTCTATAGGACTTTTCGACTGGAAATGTCTTTCTGTGCTGCTTGCCAAAAATGCATCCTTCACAAACCCTCTCTGGTCTGTCGATCAATGGAAATCCCTTCACCATATTCTTTGTGTGCAGTAGCTTCATTGTACCAAAATTTAGATGTCCAAATCTGAAATGCCACAACCAGGATTCATCATGAACTTCTGTCTGAAATGCAGCTTGCAAATTAGCGCTGCAATTTTCTCTCTTGTCGAGGAGCTCGACTATTTCTTCACTTTCTGCCTTGAATGCAGCTCCTATGTTTGCTTTCCCTTTTATGTCGGGAACTATCCTCAATGGAAACAAGCGGTTTCTTGTCATTGGCACTTTTGTTATCAGCTGGTCACTTGGATGCTTGTCTTTGATCACACAGTGTTCATCTTCCATGTAGACTTTGTAGACTTTTTGTAACAAGTGTCCAATGCTTAACATATTATGTTTCAAACCTTCGACATGATAGATATCAAGGATATACTTACTTTCCCCCTGTTTGGTTAGAATATCAACAGTGCATTTTCCTAAGACAATAACTTGGACATTGTTTCCAAGTGTAACATCAGTTTTAACTGAATTGTCTAGACTAGAGAACAGATTTAAATTACCATTCATATGATTGTTGCATCCTGAATCTAAGTACCATATGTCATGTGGAATTTCTTGAACAACATTGTATTCAAGTGGAGATGTTGATTCCATTAACATTGCACTTGTCGAAGTGCTGGTGTTGGTCGACTGACTTGGGCTTTGCCTTCCTTGGTCATATTGCTTCTTCCTGCATTCATATGCATAATGACCAAACTTATTACAGTAATGACATTGAATTTTTTATTTATCAAACCTCTGGCCACTTGGCTGACTTGGGTTCTGGTTATCTCCTCTGCCACCGACATTTGCAGGACTTTTGCCTCGTCCTCCTCTTGAAGAACTTCTTCCTCTACCTATGAAATTGTTTCTCCCCCTGCCTCTACCATGGCTTATGGATGAATATGCTGCAAATGCACCTTCTAATGATGTATGTGTTATGCTGAGTCTGTGTTCATGATTGATGAGTGAATCTTGCAATTCATCAATGGTAAATGTCGTCATGTCTATGTGTTCCTCTAAGGTCACAACCAAGTTTTCAAATCTTGGGGGAAGACTTCTACGAATATTTTCAACAACTCTTTGGTCTGCTATGGGTTCTCCATGAGATTTCAGTTGGTTTATCAACCCAACAACTCTAGTGTAGAATGTGTCTACATTCTCTGAATCTTTCATGGACAGAGATTCAAAATATCTTCTTAGAATCTACAGCTTGGATGTCTTTACCTTATCAAAACCTTGATAGGCAGTCTCCAATGTATCCCATGCTTCCTTAGCATTAGTCTTTGTTGCTATTCTTGGGAGTATGCTTTCATGCATAGCTTGATGTATGAAAAACATAGCTTTTCCATCTTTCTTCCTCTGTTCTCTCAAGACATCTTTCTCATGCTGTGTAAGACCGTTATATGTTGTCATGTCTGTTGGTTCTGCATAACCATGCTGGACTATCTCCCAAACTTGTTTACTTCTGAATAAAACCTTCATTGTTAAAGACCAATATTCATAATTCTTTCCTGTAAAAATTGGAGTTCGCAATGAAGAAATGGAAGCCATTTTTAATTTTTAATTAACTTTCCTTAGAAAATTAAATTTCCATCTTTTAAAACAAGATTTCTTTCCTAAATATTGCTCTGATATAAACCTTGCTCTGATATGAAACCAAGCTCTGATACCAGTTATCCAAAACCAATCCCACTAAACTTGAGTTTAGGGCTCAGTCGATATTAAAATATAATTTTCACTTTTCACGCCGACCACTTTTTCTTTTTACTTGTCGGGTGAAACTTGTCTATCTCTCGACTAGACAAGTTTATAAATTTTAGTCGGTCTTTCCACTTGATTAAATTTACTTCGAATTACTTGTTGATTCTACCGACTGATTTTACCTCGACCACTTGCCACTTCTAAGTCCGCTGACTTCTTCGACTTCTCAAGTCGGCTCACCTCTCAGACCACTCAAGTCGGCTGACCTTTTCGACCACTCAAGTCAATGACCTCAGTAGGCTGACTCAACCAACCTCTCAAGTCGATTAACTTTGGTCGAAATCTATAGAGTATGTTTCTTAGTCTAAAGACTTAATAAATTAAAAATGCTTTTCACCTATGAATAAGATGAAGTAAAATTGACACATTGGCAAATCCAAATAACTTATAAAAACATATGCCCAAATATGTAGGAAGACTTGAGTCGACCATTGTACCTTAAAACCCTGATTTGAGTCGACCAATGTGTCGTAAAGCCCTCAAAACCCTTGAACTTTCACCCGGTGAGAAATTTATGGGTTCTTTGATCTTTCACTTAACAGTAATTGTAAAAGACATTTACAGAAGTAAATATGGAAATATGTGTGGCCAAATAATCATGCATTCAACCATAAACTATTTCATATATTTAACTATGTGGAAATAACAAAGTATTACAAACTTGTCGGTCTAGACTTGTCGGTCCAGACTTGTCCTTTTACAGAGCTTCAGCTCTTCCACTAAATCACATACATAGAAGCTTGAGATTCGACTTCTCTTTTCTTATCCTAAGTTCCTCCAGTGTCTATTGTCTGTAATTTCTCTTGACTCTCTGTCTCTTACCTAAATTACAATTTGCTTCTTCTATTTATAGGAAACCTGAAGATTGCTTTAACATGGGCCGACTGACTCACCATTAAAGATTGTAATAAATATCTACCTAACAACTTAGCTTCAGAAATAAATTCGATTGGTTTACATTGCTGAATCATGGACTCTTCCCTCTTATCAGACTAACAGACAAGATCTTGAATTATACAGACTCTGACAGAGTCGGCTGAGAGTCAGGTATGGATATGCGAGTAATTACATTTTTCCAACAATCCTCTATTTTCATGGCAGCAACTTCTGTTTGTTTACCCCGCAGTCCCATAATCCACCACTTTCGCGTAAAGTGGGCAGTCGATGTAGGCACCCTCATCTTCTCCGTCCACTACAGGCTGGCTCCTGAGCATCGCCTCCCTGCTGCTTATCAAGATTATTTCTATGCACTCCGATGGATCTATTCCCAGTCGATTAAAACCAAAGGCAGAGGAGAAAAAGCCGATCCCTGGTTCGATTCACACGCTAATTTCTCCAAAGTATTCCTCATGGATGACAACGCAGGAGGTAACATCACACATCACGTGGGAATGTGGTCTAGCGAGCAAGATTGGGGTGGAGAATTGCGAATTAGAGGATTGATTTTGTTGTATCCCTATTTTGTAGGGTAGGCATGGACAGTATCCAAGACTAGAGACAGACAAAAAACCCCGGTCCTTACAGTGGAAACTTCGGATGCGCTGTGGAGGTTGGCACTGCCTATGGGAAGCAACAAAGACCACCATTTATGCAACCCACTCACCTCCCACACCGGAGCGCCAGATGTTTGGTCCCTTGCAGGTCCCCTCCCCCCGCCGATTATGGTGATTGGAGGGCGTGACATTCTAAGGGACCAAGAATTGGAATACTGTGAGCATCTCAAGAAACGCGGTAAGCAAATTATTCAAATTACGGAGTTTGAGGAAGAAGATCATGGCTTCGCACACCATAGATTAGAACAGCAGAGTTCATTAAAACTCATAGGGTACACTTCCCATTTCATTAAATCCGCAGCTTGAAATTTAATATCATGTGACTAGAGTAGTGATCAATCAATCCTATTTGATGAATACTGTCTGTGTTCAATTGCTGAATATTGTCATTGCAATGGTTCCTAAAAAGCTTAAGCACCCACTCCATGTGGCTTTGCATAGCTCTGATACCATGGGAACTGGGGCTTGATACTATATTGTAGTTTTTCGTGCCTTCAAAATATGCCATGAATCTTGGATTCGCTTTTCAATTTGACCTTGTGAATAAAATGGGCCATGAATCTTGGATTTGGTTCTGAATTTGACCTTGTGAATAAAATGAGGGATAAGGGTGGAGATGAAAAACAAATGAGTAAGAATGACTGAACAGTTTATTTATTACTATACAATAACATACAAGCTACAAACATTCGAAGACTATGCTAAGTGCGTAGAAGGAGTAGCAACGAATCCTCCCAGTTAAACAAAATAAGGGATCCCAGTCCGTGAACATATCCTGGGCTGCCACCTGGCCGTTCCGCCCAAGAGGTAACCAAGGAGCGGCAAAACTTAAGTATCTTATCTTTGATTTTCAAGTGGCTGCTTTTCTGCTTGGCCCAAACCGAGTGTGACAACTGGTGGCAGTTGGAACAGACATGAATCCAGTCCACCCTTTGCGTGTTCCTGCAGGCCTTTCCATCTATATCTTTTTTTTATTAATCCGCTTTGCCTTTTTTTTTCAGAAAGAAAAAAGCCTGCCTTGATATTCATAATAGAATCAAAGGAAATCACAACAATCTCCCATTATGCGGGTTATATCAAGTGTCATCATGGAGTAATCACCATGGGGAAAGGCAAAAAACACAAAAATGAAAGATCCCATCAGAAAACTATCTCATCATGAAAGGAGACTTGTCTATACAAACATATCTACCGAGCATCAATAAGAGCTGAAACAGCGGTCCAAAAGAGTGCTCTCAATCACTACATAATCAAGAATAAGAGTAGAATCAGTCTCTTAATTGGCTCAGAAAAGCTAAAAAGTATCCTGAGAAACCAAGTGGTTCTCTAAAAATTCCTTGTACTTGCCAATGCCCTGAGGAAGGGAGAGTGCAGTTTTAGAAAGGCGGTCAGCCAGCCGATTGTGCTCTCGGTAGATATGGGAGATAGACAGGTCCTGAAAACTGACCAAGAGATATTTAGTCTCCCTACACCAATGCATAAGCTCTGGTGGGGATATCGCAGTCATTCCTCGAGCCCAATTGATGATTACTTGTGAATCACCATAGATATGGGCAAGAGGAATCCCCATCATTTGGGAGGAGAGTAGAAGAGCCCACGGACTAAGCAATTATGCCTTAGTGTTAGTGCCATGTCCAACCCCCAGTGACAACTTCAAGTGATGAGACTCATTTATAAAAA
Source organism: Pseudotsuga menziesii (assembly GCA_001517045.1). Lineage (NCBI taxonomy): Eukaryota > Viridiplantae > Streptophyta > Pinopsida > Pinales > Pinaceae > Pseudotsuga > Pseudotsuga menziesii. The sequence goes on along the minus strand of LPNX011008938.1, from coordinate 439,886 downwards.
TACAGTAACCTGCACCAGCATTCATACAGTTGGACGCACCGTCCATGAAACCACAAGGAAAGATCAAATCTGGTGCCCTGCCAATAATTCTATCATGCCTCTCCATAGTTCCAGCACATATAGAAAAATCACGAACATTGGATATGAATTGCTGAATCAAGCTATAAACAGACCTCTTTTCACCTTCAAAAATAGCCCGATTGCGTGCCTTCCAAAATATCCACATCATGTGAAGAGGGAGGGAATGCAAATATGATTTTCTTGGTAGCTTTGATAACCAGTTATTGATCATTTCACCAATCGAAACTGCAGGAGAAAAAGCAGTGAGGATGAGGAGATCACAAACATGAACAGCAACCGTTCTCCATACACTGCATTTCATAAATAAGTGCTCCACTATCTCCTCATTCAAACAGTAGAGTACGCAGATCCCAGGTCCTTGAACACCTCTTTTCTGAAGGTTCTCCCATGTGAGGATCCTGTTACGGAGGGAGAGCCAAATGAAACAAGCAATTTTGCTAGGAAGGGTTCGGTTCCAAAGGAAGGAATCATCAAATGATACCACCGGTGGAGAATGAGTTCCCACAATGCTGTCATATGCGGCTTTGGCAGTAAGAGTGATGCGACTATTATTATAAGACCATAAAAGAGCATCTGGGAAATCAGTAAGGTGAATGCCATCTCCCTGCAATTATTTCATGAAATTATTCCAAATAGTATGGAAAGGACCCCCAAGGTATAAGTCATCAGCAGACAACTAGTAATTCTTTGCAGGCTGTATTGTATTTCGAACCTGTGAGAGCGAACAAATATTCAGGTCCTCCAAATAGGTTCTCAAATCCTCTGGCAGATTAAGTGAGGAATTAATACCAACAATTGGATCTATTCCAAGGAGGATGTTTTTTCCATCCCCCACCTACCAAGCTAAACAAGATCCCAACCAAGGAAGGATCTGCACGAAGCCTCTCCAGAAAATAGAGGCATTACGTGTTAAGAACTATTTATTTCTGAGCCAATCAATAACCGGGGAACATTTCATATATTTAGTGAATATGACTTGTGACCACAGACCTTCAGAATGAAGAATTTTCCATAGATTTTTGAGGCGCAATGATGAATTGAACTAGAGGAGGTTTTTAATACCCCAGCCCCCAAAATTTTTAGGCCATGAGAGGTCCTTCCAACATGCCAAATGAAACTTTCTGTGATTGTCAGAAGAGCCCCAAAGAAAATTGAAAATAATACTTCTGAGCTTCTGCATAATGGTGGCAGGTAGAGGCACAAGACTCATCCAATAAACAGGGATGCTAGTGAGGACAAAGTTAACAAGGACCAATCTGCCCCCAAGGGAGAGGTACTGGAAAGTCCAATGGATTATCCTTTTTTCCACTTTTTGTATAATCCACAGCCAGTCATTGAACCGATACCCAAGAGGTTTTAGAAAGAAACCTAGATAGGTGAGGCCAGAATGGAGAGGCATCATTCTATAAGGTACAACACTAGTAAGGGAATTAAGACAGGATTCATCAAGATTGCAATGAAGGAAAGATGATTTGTCAACATTTATCACCATACCAGAAGCTTTGCAGAAAGTCCCAAGGATCACCTCAAAAGTAGCCCAGTCAAGGAGAGTACCAAAGCCCATCAATATAACATCATCAACAAAGAGGAGGTGAGAAAGGGCAAGGGAGGGCGAGATGTGGATTCCTTTGATTAGAACCTTAGACCTAGCATCCCGGATAAGTAGACTAAGGCCCTCTATGATAAGGATGAAGAGGAGGGGGGATAAGGGGCAGCCCTGGCGAATACCACGAGAAGCAGGAAAGAAAGAAGAGGGAGTTCAATTGACCAATACTGTGAAATTGACTGATGAAAGGAATCCCATTATCCAATTCACAGTATGGAGAGGGACTCCTATCTGAATAAGAATCAGTGTGATATATGTCCAGTCTACCCGGTCAAATGCCTTTGAAAGTTCAAGCTTAAGGACAAAGGCACAAAGATTCTTTGACTTGACAGAATGAAGTACCTCTTGAAGAATGCCAATTGGCTCAGTGATTTGGTGATCCTTAAGGAAACCAAATTGCTCCTGAGATATCCCAAGGTCTAGGAAGGGCTTGAGTCTACCAGCAATAACTTTTGCAATGAGCTTGTAAAGGAGATTGCATAGGGAGATGGATCTGAAGTCGGAAAAAGACCAGGGCTTGTCCTTCTTGGGAATAAGAGCCAAAAAAGTTGAGTTAAGGGAAGGGTGGACAAAACCCAAGAGTCTTGTTTGGTCAACAACATTAAGAAGAGAAGGACCAAGGAGATCAAAGAAGTGCAAATAGAATTCAACGGGCCAGCCATCCGGACCTGGGCTGCGATCTTTTTTAAAAGCTTTGAGAGCATGATAAACTTCTAGAATACTCACAGACCCAGTAAGGTGAGACGAGTGTTCAGCAGGAATAAGCCGAGGAAAAAGAGAGATGACTTTGAGTTGGTGCTCAATACTAGCAGATCCATCATCCTTGAAAATGGAAGCAAAGTGAGCCTTCCCTAGAGCTTTGAGAGAGACCTCATCCTCAATCAAATTACCATCTGGGTCTACGAGAGACTAGATCGAATTATGGTTCCTTCTCCCTGAGGCAACAACATGGAAATATTTTGTGTTTGCATCGCCTTCCTGAGCCCATTTAATTCTCCTTTTTAATTTCCAAGTGAGCTGGAAGTGTTCCAAGATCCTCATCCTCTCAGAATTCAATTGGGACAAGCGTGACAATTGTTCATTTGTGAGAATTCCCATAGAAGGGCCAGCCAGAATAGAATCAATGGCAGCCTCCAGGTTCGAAGAATCAGTATCCATTCTGATTAATTTGTCCTTAGTCCACATTTTGGTCACAAATTTAAGCTTATGGAGAGTGAGACATAGGTCTTCGATGTCAATAATAGCTTCTGTTTTGAAAGAGGAGGACCAACCTTATTTGAACCATTCAATGTATTCCAGATCCTCAAGCCATGAACAATTAAACTTGAAGGGGTAGTCATAGGAGCCCTTCATGTTTTCCCACTCAAGAAAAATAGGAAAGTGGTCAGAGAGGTCCACACATTTGATCCAAGTCTTATATTCCCCCAAAGAAGGAAGCAGAGAACTAGAAATGAGAAATATGTCTAAACGCTTGCTGATACCCTCTCTGCCAACTCTACCATTACGCCAAGTAGGACCATAATTTAGTGGGGCCACATCCACTAATCCTACAGGATCAAAGAGAGAGAGAAAGTGGTTAGAAAGAGGGTCCAGAGAGGCCTTTGCCCCCCATATTTCAAAAGATCGAAGAGTGAGGTTGAGATCCCCCCCAATCACCAGATGAGATAAACTAAGTAAACCACCCCTGAGGGATTTGTCCCAAAAAGGTTCACGGTCCCTATAAGGGCCATAAACATTAAGAATATGAAGAGGGTCTGACATTCCCTTTATAAAGGCCTACATAAGAATGCCCGCACAAGTATGATAAGCTTTACACTTTTCCTTTGTCGGGTTCCAAGCAGAGAGGAGGCCTCCAGAAATCCCACTAGCACTGACAGCACAAAACTCACAGGAGGGGAGTAATTTTGAAAAATAAAAAAGAGCAGGAGAGTCACTACACATCGTTTCTTGCAGAAGGATGAAATCAGCATTGAGAGATTTAAAGAGTGCACGGAGGCTAAGGGAATTGGTCTTGCCTCCTATACCACGAACATTGAGAGAGAGGATTAACATCAAGGGACCTCCCTAGGGGGTGACAAAGCTCTAAGACCCATGGAAGAAGTGCCTCTGGCAGCATCCTTAATACAGACTGATAGAGGAATGTAAGGAGGAGAAGCAGAGGAGAGATCTGCTTTTATGTCCCTTTTGCCTTTTCGGGGCTTCCTGATAGTCACATTAGCAAACCTAATGGAGTTAATGTGAAAGGTGGAGGGAGAGGAGGGGGTGGAGATAGTGAAAACAGAGAGGGATTTCTTAAGGGCTGGATCAGAGAAGGAGGGAGACGTTGTGGGACTGCGAGGGGAAGGGACCTGACCGGGAGAGGCATCGACAGGTAAGAGAGGGGGAAAGTCCTCTGATGAGTCTAGGACAAACCCATGGTTCAAAGAGGGTGATACGAGGGGAATAGGGGAAGTGTCCGGACTTAGAGGAGAAGGGGAGACCACTGCAAGAGAATGGGGGGTGTCAAGTAGGGGAGGAGAGAACGAGACAGAAGAAGGGACCAGGGGGGTCTGGGAGGACAAAGCCTTTTGGGGGAAGGAGGGACAGACTTCCTGTGTGACAGGATTAGATTGTCAACAGCTTCAAAAAAAGAATCAGGAACATGATCAATGGTCTGAGAGGACACCAAAGGAGTACTTGGGAGAGGGAGAAGCCCTTTAGCAGGGGAGGCTGGATGAGAGAACCCTCCAAGTACCTCAGTATCCAAGGAGATTTCATCTGAGAGCCTAAGTGGGAAAGAGACTCTCAAATGCCCAAAATACCGACAGCTGCTACATCGAAAAGGCAGATGCAGGTAATCTAACTTTTGAATAAACAGGCATTCATTATAAAGAACCTCCACTTCTGCTGGAAGCCCTCGAGAAATATCCAACTCAACAAGAATTTTAGCAATTCTCTTATCATAAACCAGCTGAAAATCATCCTCAACAGAAATAAACCTTCCTATAGTGTTGCCAATGCCTTCAAGGATTTTCCTGCTCCAGAGAGGGAAGGGGAGGTGGGGTAAAAGGACCCACAAGTGGCGCTTGGAAATCCTCTCTCTTAGAGGATCAAAGTTGGTATGCCAATGCCCGAGCACCAATGAACCTTTACCAATGCGCCATACACCTTCTAAAGCCCGAGTGCAGTGATCATGATCCAGGAAAACAAACACGACCCAGCCGTTGGACAAAATACTAATGGTAGGTATGTAATCAAAAAGAGGCTTCCAGTGGTCAGAGGCCCAGTCTACCCAAGATGCCTTGTTCATACGACAGTATTCCAAACGGCCAACTAGAGCACGGGAACAGAGGGAAGAAACACGCTCCATAAAGATATCATGACCCAAGACAAACCGGTAACGTTCCTTCTGCGCCTTAATACATTTAGTTTTACGCTTTCGACAAAAGCGAGGTGGAAAATCCGACTCAGCCATGGAGGGGGACCCTCAAGGAAAAATACCTAGAGAAGAACCTAGAGGCAAGGGCCCAAAAGGCAAGAAATCGAGGGAGGAAAGGGCCAGTAACCACAAAGAACCTTAACCCCAAAACAAAAGGAGGCCCGAGGTCAAAACACTGACCAGGGCGAAAAGCTAGATACAACCCAAAACCCTTGGCCAAAAAGAGAAGGGTCACAGACACCTGAATAGGGAAGAAAAACAACACTAAGCAAAGTGACAGACCACAAAGGGCTAACAGCAGGGACACTGCCTTAAAGACTGTTGATTTCATCACATGATTTAGGGATGGATGGATGATTTAATTTTTTTTAGGCTGTATTGTTTTTGTTTTGTTTTTTAAGATTTTGGTGAATTTAATCCATAAAATTTGTAATTTTTGTTATTTATTAGGGGATTTTAAGCTTAGAAATAAAAATAGATGATAAGGAAAACTCTCAATACCTACACTCTTGTAAGATCTAATAATGTTTTTGGAGGTTTTGAAAATTCCCTGAAGATTTATGACAAAAAACTGGTTAAAACCAGCAGAAAATGAAGGTAAAAAAGTCCCCTATTTAGACAACTTGTTTACTTATTATATAGATTGGGATCTACAACTGAGGGTTCTAGTTAATATTGGAATTTTATGGCAAAGAATACTTTCAATCTTAAATTTTTTGTATTTTTTATTGGTGACTTAGAATTAGAATTTGTAATTTAGATTGTTGAAATTACAATTTTAATTTGAGAAATGAATTAAAACTCTTGATTACTTCTTGACTATTCTAGTTATATAATTCCAATCACTCATCACTATAATCTAAACATTTTCTACCCAATTTTAACCAAAAAAAAATGCCAATTTTTCAATACAAATCATGTAAAATTTAAACAAACTCTTTATTTCACAATATCCAATATACTTTTAGTTCAGAAATTTTTGTTAATACTAATTAATTATTATTATTTTTAATAGTAAAACTTATTTTAACTCAATTGTTTCATTTTATTTGGGAAATAAGTTTTTGTTAATTAATAACGGATTGTATTTTCGAAAATAACAAAACCTATCTTTAATCAATTGCTCACAAGATAATATATTTTCAATCTTATTACCTCTTGAAAAACGAACTTTGGTAACGTTGTTACTTACCTTGCTTCCAATCTTTATAGATATGTTATAATATATTCAATCTCAGATATGCCTCTTGAAAAACGAACTCTTGGAACTTACCATGTTTCCAATCTTTAAAGATATCTTTATGTGCTTAGAGTTGACGGGTGGTATGTTGCTTCGTGTGCATGCACTATATTCCTTTCAAGGTTGGGTGCAATCTAAATGTAGGTTTGTTACAATTTTTGAAAAAATAGAGTGATGAGTTGGATAATTTTGAAATTTTGACAAATTTATATATAGTTGGTGAATATTGATAGGTTATAAATCAAGTATAATAAATAAGTTTGTTTTTGTTTTTTTAGAGTTATTTATGCTTTAGCTACAAATTATTTATTCATAAGTTATCATTATTTTTATATTTTTTCTTTTTTATAATTATTTATTTCGAATTTCTAACGAGTACTATAAAATCAATATTTATAGTGCATTTGTCTTATCTCTGTGCAATCCTAGAAAAACATGAGCCATATTCCATCCCCAATTCTAAAATAAAAACGCCTATAAACTTAATAATACATTTTTATATGAACAAATATTGATTTTATTTGTAGATTAGATCATTAATATTTATCAAAAATAATATTTATGTAAGTATTTATTATAATGGAGTTAAAAACATTATTAGGATTGTTTTAAATTTTACTAGTCTACTTTATGTTTATATAATGATGTCCAGTTTTAGTTAAATTATTAGAGAAATGATGAATAAGTTACTTTAATAATATTAAAAATATTATAACATTTAAATAAAGAGTTGACTAGTCTTAATTTAAAATATCATAAGTGTATCTCTTTTAACTACTACGAAGAAGAAAATCAACATTGCTAAAATTAGAATGAATTTCACAAGTTCCATAGTGATAAGGAAATTTTTAAAGATCCTAATTCTTAAATTTTCAAAAACAAATGTTTGACCATTTTTAAAAAATATATTCAAATTTCTAAGGACTTTATATAGTTTTTAAACACTGTTGAGGATTTTAATATTAAAAAAAAAATTATCCCATGGATTTTGAGTGAATCATCTTTGAAATAAAAACAAATGGGTGAATCTTTTTTGGGAAAAAAATGTGAAAAACTAGTCCCTTGACTAAATTTTGTCCCTAAAATTTTCCTTCGGAAACATGAAATTGGAGAATTCTTAAAACCTCACGGGTCAATAGAATTTGTCTTCTTTAGCTTGTGATACTAAGAAAGTTGAAAATGAAAAATGCTTTGTCTTACAATATCTTTTATACTGCATTAAATCACATTTTAAAAATATTTATGACCATATTAAGCATTAAAACCTTTTAATCTATAATGTTTTTTTTAATGATATACAATTGATTTTCTTAAAGCTTTTTGAACACATAAATAACATTCTAAAACATGCCAATTAATTAATCTTTACCTTTTTCAAAAATCGAATAAATCTAAATTAATCCTATTAAACACTAATAACGATCTCATGGTTATCAAGTATTATGTTGCTTTTGACAAAAATAAGTAACAATTGTCTAACAAATGATGGCAGTAACTAACTTTTCACTTTCCTATGTTGATCAAAAACTATTTTTGAAAAATATTTAATATAATTATTTATTGTACTAGAACATTAGGTGATTTTGAGAAAATATATATAAAATAAGTTAATATCTATATGATATCATCTTATCCAAATTTTAAATTATATTTTAATCCAAATTTTAAATCATATTCCAAAATCAAATAATGGTTTCTCCTAAATACTAAATATCACATTATGATCATCACATTTAGCTCCTACATGAAACCTAAATACAAAAACCTAGTTGAATTTAGTCTCATGGCCAAAAGGCTTTACTAGAATGTTATACACTATAAACTTGTAAAATGTACATTATAATAGATTCTCACAAATTTTTTCTCTAGTTGACTAAAAATATTTATAAAACTATTTTATAGGGATGATAAAGGGGCGAATGAATGGTCGAATTGAATGAATGAAGTTGATGAAAAGGTGGAAATAAAAAAAGGGCGAAAAATATTTTACATGTATTAGAGAATTAAATGCTATGGCAGCAGCACTGTGGGTTATTGGAGATCCAACTGTGTACAATACTATTCAGACGAGATACAGATACAGAAAGAGATATAGAAAGAAATGAAGGAGCTGAAAAAGTTCAAATCCATGCAGGTGGAGAAAGACCAGCTGTACACTCTCTCCCAGGAACTGTTAGGTACTAGAGAACCATCCTCCTCTTACCCTGTGTTCTTATTTGAACAGTTGATTTGGTTTAAACTGAAGGTTGTAAAGGAAGGGAGACCTTATGAAATAGAAACCTCAGCTAAATTTCTGGAAACATTTCTCGAAACTGATTTTGTTGAGCATAACTTGCTTTGTGAGCTTTATTTACATGAGTTGGCTTGTCCCTTGGACCGCCATTCGAATCTTGCCCCTTTCTTAGGTGATGTTCAGCTGAGGGCTTTTTCCTCCTTTGTTAGCAATCATGTTCAGTGGGAAAGATCCTTCCAAACTTTTTCTCATAATGAGTCCCACTCTAACCTTTGGGTTTGAAGTGAACCTCAATCCCCTCGTCTTCTCCTTTCTCAGCACTAGTGTAGGCTCACATGTCCCATCAAAACTCAGCAGATGGTGGAACTTCAAGAAAATGTTATCTCTTCCCATGTCAGCCATATTTCCAAGCATCAGCAATTGGATTTTGAAGGCATCCAGCATAGATGGTAGGATGCATGTTCAACCTTGAAGAATAGAGACCCCTAGTGTTACAAGAATTTTAAACATGCGCTTTCCAGGGTTGAGGGATATGTGGGTTGTATAAAGGAATGTGGAGTTAATTGGTTGGGACTCAAATTCAAATTCCCTCTCATCTAGTGGTTAGAAAAACCATATAGGGAAGATTTCTCATTAACAAAGGCAGAAGAGAGAGTTGTTGGAGATATTGGGTTGTCTATCATGGATTATTAGAATAAAAAGGCTCACATGAACTCCCTTATAACTTTTCCTCTCTCCATTAATGAAGCAGAATGCCATATTCAGATTCATACTAATGGAGGTTGTTCCATAGGGACATGTAACAGGACAGTTAGGGGGAGATGTTGGGTCCATAAATGACCCCTTTTTGACCACATTTACCTACCCCTTTTTTCCTTATCTTACTCCATTATATGCACCAAACAGATGTTTTCCTCCACTTCATCCCTCAATCCATATAGGCATGGTTAATTATTGTTTTATCTTATTAATACTTATGATTGTTGTAATCAGGACTCTATATCTTGGATTATGCTAACATATGGTGATTTTATAAAGATAGTTTGAGATGTAAAGGATACAGGTGTATCAAAATGAACGAGTCAAGAGAGAGATTGAAATTCATTGTCAAGTTGATCACCACTGATTCCATCTCTGTACAAGGGATGCAGTCAAAGGTTACTATTCCATGCAAGCTGTACTAGGCTGGCTGCAACAGACTTGGCTATAACAGAATCGGATGCAACAACGCGCCACTGCTCAAGAGTAGCTACAACTGATGGAGCATATTCTGGATTGATCCTATTATCTCATTGCTGGTTCGTGTAATAGACTTCCTATATGTTCTGCTTCTATCTTTCCCACAACTGTAACATCGTATTGTAAATGGGGAAGCCTGAAGATCAGAGATCTTCATGGCTTCCTGATATCATTGGGTAGAAGTTACTATTGTGAATGTATAAATATTGGAAACTATTCCAAGCCAAGGGTTGCAAAATTATTAATCTTATTGTATAAGTTGTGACAACAACTATTTCATCCTATCGTTTAATACAAGGAGTGTGATTCTTCAGAACTTGGAATTTAACTTGTGTTAGCTTCTGGCATCTCTATTCGAAGGCTGGGCCTGCTTTCCTGTAGAGATTGCCGAGTTAATTAGGCATTTAAGTTATTCTGTTGTGTGGTGTGAATGTTGTGGTAATTACATTCTTTTATAGTAGCTATGATAGTAATGAACTTATTGTGTGCTTCCTTGAATGATCTATATTTACATTTCCTATAAGCTGCAGCGGTGTGGTGTGACAGTCGATTGCATAGGTTAAATTCTATTTATGAATTTGTGTGGTAGCTGTAACAGTCAAGCTCATCCCCAGTTCCTTTCCATTTACTTGTCTTCCTTGGATTGTGTTAATTTAGTCAGATTTCAGTCATACGCGTTGGTTCAATTCCTGTATTCTCAATTCTTAAATTAAATATTGAAGTAACTAGTTTTGATGAATATTTATATAGTCTAGTAAATTAGGATTTAACTTTCTGCAAAAGTAAGTCTAGATGGTTATTTCTTGTTTTGTCCATCCCTAGATTGGAGTTGTAGGAAGGTCATTATAATTCTGAATGCTTAGGTAGATGATTTAAATTAGATTAATGATGGGAAGAGTTTGGCTGAACAGATAAGTAGGGAAATTTATTCACAGTATCAACTACTTAGTGTTTAAGCATATGCAATGCAAGTTATCTTTGAAATAAAATACTTCCCTGGGTTGACAATTTATATTGAGCCTTTTGCATGTTATGTTTTAATTAACTAGCATATAGAGGTCCCAACAGTAAGGCAGATCGTGATATCTTTGGTGTACCCGGTGCCATGCAGGTGGACATACCAAGGACACATGTTCAACGTTCAGGAATTATTTGCTGTCAGGAGCCCCAAACCCGTTGACCTGTGCTGGTATACGATGGTGTCGCATATGTCAAGTCTATGGGCATCAACATGAGAATTGCAAATACATGCAGAAGATGGTTACGAAGGCTGAGAACCTGTATTTCATGTTTTGTTGATCAGTGGGACACGTTGAAAAAAAAATGTCGAGCTTATGATTTGCTCTAAGAAATAATGTATGATTCATATTTTGTGAAAGGTGAGGACCCCCAGATAGCACAAGCACAGCCACAAGTAGTGCAATCAATAGCACAAGTGCCGTATACGCCACCACCTCTGTTGCAGTTTGTCCCTACACAATCGCATCAACAATTTATAGTGCAACCATAGTTTCAACCTCATCCACAGATGGTGGTACATCCATAGTATAACTAGGCACTGCGACTACAGTATAATAAGCCACAATATGTTCAAGCTATGCATTATGTCTAGCTGTAACAAATATAAATGACAATATTAATTAGACTATTAGGTTAATATTGAAAGGGTGTAACCCTTCATTATGTTAGCTCAAGCCGTATAAAAGGAGAGCTTATTGTACATTTTATGCATCATCCAATATATTATTATCATTCATATTTCATTATAAAATGATAGTCGGATTCGACTAATGGACAACCAGATTTGGTTGCTCTATTTGGTATCAGAGCGGATTTCCTCTTGCACTCTGAGCTCGGACTTGGCTCATCAACTCCTACTTGAGCTCAAACTCAGCTCATCAATCACTGATTTATTTTTTTTCTCCATTTCACCATCTATCACTTCATCCCAAGTGCTGTAAAAACAAAATAAAAAAAAAATGAAAAAAAAAATTATAAAACAAAAAAAGGGGTTCTCCTCTACGCACTCTTCTCGCACTGCTCCATCTTCCAACCCATCTTATTCCATTGTCACTCATCTCTCTAGTTCTCCCACATTCCCCACTACTCCAATATTCCATCCACTGGCCACCACCCATGTCTCCTCTCACTTCCTCCTCTCACGCAACACTCCTGCACTTTCTACCTGCTGCACTGCACTCCCACAATGTCCCTTATTATCCTCCTCCATTTGAGGTCCACTCTCCCTCTTCATGCTTCCCTTTTGTTTGCTTTTTCTCCTGCTCATTCTTGCTTCATATTCTCCACACGCGCAACTGCTCCACGTTGCTTCCTACTTCCACCTGTGTCCTCCAAACGTCATCGTCTCCACTGCTTACGCGTTCCACCATCGATCTGCTCCTCCCCACCGCCCGTCTTCCTCTACTCCACTGCACCATCCTACCCTCTGCGCGTCCTCCTCTCCACAGGTTTCTTCCCACCTCCCTGCTTCATTTCTCCTCTCCTTCCAGCGTGGTTGTCTCCACTTCCACGACTTGCAAAAACAAAAAAAATTAAATATTATAATATAATATTTATTCAAAATATTATAATATAAAATATTTATAATATTCAATTTTTTTTATTATATTTAAAACAAAATAATAAAATAAAACTTGTATTATTTAATAATTAATATAATAATTAATTATTATTCCTTTAAACATCAACATCCTTACTAATATATATATATAATATTAATAATAATAATATTATTATTATTATTATTATTAATTAATTAATTAATTAATATATTATTATCCAAAATAGCGTGGAAATACACACCTCCGCATACAAGGTGCAAGACCATGGAGGAACTGAAAGAGAAGATCAAAAAAATGGAGAAGGACATTAAGTCCCTTGTCGCTAATCAAGAAGGCTTGAAGGAAAAGATGCAAAATAACAATACATTACTAAAAAATGAGCTTGTTTTGGTACTAGAAAGAAGGCTCGACGACAAACTTGACATCCTGAATGAAAAACAAAAGGAAGTAGATGAAAAAATGAGTATTGTGATGCAAAAAATAAACACCTTAACACAGAACATGTGCACCATGATGCATAACCATAATACATTAATTGAGATGCTACAAAGGCTCATACCTAGTCCAGGCCAATTTAGTGGTCCACACATGCTAGATGCCTCATTTCATGTTGCCACCTGGGAAACACTCGTAAAGAATCAAGAAGAATTGCAAAAGGAAATAAAGATTAACAATGCGACACTTAAGCAAGAGATAGAAACACAAGTCCTGCCAGATATGGAGTCACGATTAAACAACAAAATAGATGCTATAAGTAAAATAATAGAGAATAAAAAAGCCAAAAAATCTCCGCCAACAATGTAGCAGTTCAGATATGTCACTTTCATCGTCTAGTAGTTCCGAGCCACCATCAAACCATAAGGAAAAAAGAAATCAACACCGTCCTTACAAAGTGCGCCCACCTAAAGCAAAAATATAGTTGTCGAAATATAATGGGAGTGAAGATCAATGCATTGCTTGGCTAAACAAAGTAGAAGAATACTTCGACATTTACAACATTCAATCTGACGAGGAGAAGGTGAAATATGCGTCAATGCATATGGAAGGGTATGCCTATAATTGTTACTTATGGTGGAAGAGAGATAATTTTACCTACACCTGGAACTTGTTCAAAAACGATTTTTTAATAGGTTTCAAGGAATCAAAGAAGATGAATTTCTCAGTAAACTTACGAGACTATAGCAAATAAGAAACGTTGAGGAATTCACTCATCAATGGGAATCCTTATCGACACAAGTATTTGGGTTGTTTGACAATCAAAGACTCGAAACCTATTTAGGAGGTCTTAAACCATACCTCCAAAAGAGTTGAAGTTGCATGAAATACCTAACGCAAATTGGAAGGAATTAAAACAAGAGGCGATAACCATTATCGGCAAGAAAAACAGACACAATGTAGGTACTGTGTAGATACTTGGTCACTTGGTCATCAATGCCACAAACCTTAATCATATGCCTATGAAATGGAAAATAAATTGAATTCATCTAACAATTATGCTGATAATAGAAAAAAGAAGAAAAAAATATGTCGTCAATGTGGTGATGATTGGACCCCTGGTCATAAATGTAGGAACAATGAGACAATACAGTGCAAGATCATCAATGGAAAGGAAGTGCAAGTCTCTGCACAAGAGACCTTGTCCGATTCTAATATCGACACTGAGTCCAAATGAAGAACGACAATAGGAAAATACTTAAGCTTTGAGGAAAAATATTCCTTAAAGGGAGTGGCAATGTAACAAATATAAAATACAATATTAATTAGACTATTAGGTTAATAGTGAAAGGGTGTAACCCTTCACTATGTTGGCTCAATTCATATAAAAGGTGAGCTTATTGTACATTTTATGCATCATCCAATACATTATTATCATTCATATTTCATTATAAAATGATTGTCAAATTCGACTAACGGACAACCGGATTCGGTTGCTCCTCCAGCAGTGACCAAACCCACCGTAGCAATAAATGGCCCAACCGCAGTTTCAACAAGGAGGAGTCCGAGGAGGATTCTGTGGAGGGTTTAAAGGTGAAGGAGAAGGACGAGGTCGTGAATCAATCCAATGTTACTCCTATGGGGTATTTGGGAATTATCAGAGGGAGTGCCCTCATGCGCACTGTACATACTGTACAGCCAGCGATCATAATGTTGAAAAATTCCCTCAGTTGATTGCAAAATGACAGGCTGGAAATATTCCTCAGTTACAGAACATGCAGAATCAGAATTAGTCTGCGTTCCAAGAATAGAACCAATCGATAATGCAGAACCAGGTCCCACCACAGACTCACACTTAGAACCCGCATCAGACTCAGAACTAGCCGATGAATCAGTGATTGAATCAGAACCCACGATTGAACTTGAATCAAGGATCGACAGTTGCAACAATTCAGGATGAGCTGCGAATGAAGGATGCTAACATTGGGATCATCACTCGTGCCGGTGTGACAACTAGAGACGATGGACCACAGCAGCAAGTTCAGCTCGCTAGCAAGAAAAAGGTGGCATTTGATACTGCAACAGAGAAAGACACCTTCTTTGGAGCAAAGAATGCAATCAGGAGAAATCCAATTATTGATATGCCATTTTCTTTTGATCCATCTGTAGAGGCAGGACCATCGCGGCAGCATGGTACCTTGCGATCGTTCTTTGAGATTTTTCTATCGCTGGAAAGGGACCTTGGTGCCGTTGTTGAGCTTGAGACATTATTGCACCACCTAGATAAGACAGTGAAGGATTCTATGGTGAATTCTTTGCTAAAAAGGAATATAGGCAAGGAAATGAGGATGGATATCTAGATTGAAGATTATGAGGTTGAATTGGTTATTCTGGATCTTGGATCAGAGGTAAACATTCTGACCAAGCAAACCTGACAATTGATGGGAAATCCAACATTGGGATGGCCACCGGTACAATTGCGACTCGCAAATTAGTCGAAGGTTCAGCCTATTGGTTGTGTTTCAAGCTTGGTTGTCAACAGTGAAGGTATGAAAACACATGCTGACTTCGATGTGATAGAAGTGGTAGAAGATGGTGGTTCCTATCTTGCGCTCCTAGGGATCAGATGGGATAGTGATAGTATGGCGGTTATCAACTTCAAATAATGAGTTATGGCATTTGAAAACCAAGATTTTAGGGTCATTGCTCCTATGGACCCACAGGAGGGATGACGATATATTGAACTTGTAAAGGATGAAGTCAACAGAAGCTGGGAACACACTTATAACATCTTTGAAGACTATATCCATCCTACCATCGATGGTGAACTTGGATGGCGCAGCACAAGTTCTACATCCTCTGACTCTAATGATGCTCTAGAAAATTGGCAGAATAGGTTGCATGAAGTATCATTTAGGATATGCGTGTTGATTACATAGTCTCTCAGATGGGTTGCAACTAAAACTGTCGAGTTGCCCATTTATGAAGGACTGTCGGGACTATCATATTTCTTTCAGGAATTTGAAGAGAAAGTTTTTCAACCACAAAGGATGTTGGCTCTTGATGTAGCACTGAAAGCTACTCCAGCTTGATGGTGGAAAACACACAAACATATGATCTTTCACTAGGAATAGTGTCACAGATTGATGACGGCGTGCTTTGGCGATTTAAAGGTCTATCATGATGGGAGATATGACGAATAGAATGATCCCACCATTCATTTCATCAAATGTCATACTTTATGGGCATCAAGACCTAGGGATGAATGGGTCCATAGTTTTATTCACACTCTAGAAGAAATGCTGAGATCCTGGTACGTGGCGGCCGAGTTGTGCAGAACTATCACCACTTGGGAGGAATTAACTGTTTGCTTTGCACAGACATTTAGTTTCCAGGACACAAACCTTGAGGTATGTAACACTTTACACATTATCTGCGATGTAGTACTGAAGGTAATCTCTATCACCTATCCCATTAATCCACATGCACATTGTTCAATCCAATCCATGATGACCTGCTACAACTTGTCTGGGGAACCTGAAGATGTCAATGAGTTGCAGAATGTTAATATTCCAGAGTCAGAAGGAAGTTGCGATGTTGCAGCCTTAGACATATCCATGGATTCAATGAGCCAGCCATTGAGGATTAGGAAAGTAAACATTGGATCAGAAGAGAACCCAATGTTTTCCAATGTCGGGGACTATTGGAGTGAGGAGACAATGGCCAAAATCATGGATCTACTGCATGAATTCCAGGACAATTTTCCAACACGGTTTTCAGAGATGAAGGGAATTTTAGGAGACATGCAGGAGATGAAAATCATGTTGAAACTAGATCCCAAATTGGTGCAACAGAGGCCGTATTGACTAAATCCATGATATAAGGACCATGTGAAGGCTGAGATTGACTGAATGCTTGATGCTGGGATCATCGATCCTGTATAAGAATCCAAGTAAATAAGTCCTATGGTGGTCTAGGATAAAAATACAGGGGAAATATGCATTGTGTCGACCTAAGGAAGTTGAATGATGCATGTGTACATGATCCGTTCTCGACCCATTTTAAAAACGAAGTTCTTGAATGCATAGGCGTCGAGGAGATGTATTCTGTCATGGATGGCTTTTCGAGATACCACCAGATCTAAATCACGAAGGAGGATCACCATAAGACTATGTTTGTCACTAAGTGGGGCTGTTTTCAATACACAGTCATTCCATTTGGGTTGAAAAA
Source organism: Pseudotsuga menziesii (assembly GCA_001517045.1). Classification (NCBI taxonomy): domain Eukaryota; kingdom Viridiplantae; phylum Streptophyta; class Pinopsida; order Pinales; family Pinaceae; genus Pseudotsuga; species Pseudotsuga menziesii. The sequence continues at coordinate 422,822 of LPNX011008938.1, read as the reverse complement.
TGCACTGGCTGTATTCATTTGCGTAGTTGTTGCTGTATTTAAATATTTTATTCAAAAGTTCCTACAGGTGTATATGGATGACTAGACTGTCTATGGACTAATTAGGGACCATGTGGACAACCTGCGGCTGATACTAGAAAGGTGTTGATAGCATCAAATCACATTGAACTCTAAAAAGTGTATTTTCTGTGCACCGTTTGGCATGCTACTTGGGCACATCGTATGCAAGGAAGGTTTGTTGGTTAATCTGACGAATATCATGCTAATCCTTAGTTTACCGTCGTCGATGAATGTGAAGATGCTTTAGGCAACACTAGGGCATACGGGCTACTATCGCAAGTTTATCAAGGGATACACCATGATTACTACTCCCATGGAGAAGCTGCTAAAGAAATATGTTGCAGTTGAATGGACTCAAGAATGTCAAAGAAGCTTTGACACCTTGAAGGCCAAGATGGCCTCTGCGCCAATACTAGGATTTCCTAATTGGAATAAAGAGTTCCATGTGCATGTTGATGCCTCTTCTACTGTGCTAGGGGTTTTTCTTGCACAACCAGGTGAGGGCAACCTGGATCATCCAATAGCATATACCAGTAGAAAGTTGTCATTTGCTGAATGAAATTATACAACGAAGGAAAGGGAAGGCCTGGCGATGGTTTATGCCTTGCAAAAGTTTAGGCACTATTTGTTGGGAGGACATTTAAAGATGTTCACCNGGAAAATAATAAAATAATAGTTAAAATAATAAAATAATATTTATTAATTTTGGAGGAAAAAAGAAAAAAACTACTTTTTGTGTTCGTATTTTCGACATATCTACCTGTGCTTTTACTCAAATTTCGATTGGGAGAGCTCGTTGAATGTGGAATTTGATTCTGCATACAACAAGTACCCACACTGCATACTTTTGAGGGAACCCTCTACCCCAAAAGCAAGAAATACCTGAAAAAATAGAATGATGATGTCATCATCATGTTTTCCAAGTATTTCTTGTTTTTGGGGTAGTGGGGTCCATCAAAAGTATGTAGTGTGGGTACTCGTTGGATGCAAAATCAAATTCTACATCCAATGAGCTATCTCGATCAAAATTTGAGTAAAAACACAGGGAGATATGTCGAAAATACGAACGAAAAAAGTAATTTTTTTTAATGACAAATATGTCAATTCAATCATTATGGTTGAGTCATTTTATTGGAATTCTATTGGTTCTTGAATTCCAACTCACACGAACTTATTGTTGGCTCGATTTCTTATAAGGCCCATTTTACACCCCAAATTTCCTCTAATGATCATTATGTTTTACAAAACTTAGTCAATAAGCCTGTGTTGGGGGGGGAGATTTGTTGATGGTTGTTATTTTTCCAGGAGTTTGATCTTGAAATAGTGGTAAATATAGGACGGTTAAACACTGGTCTGAATCATATATCATGCATTGTGAATGATGGAGAACCAACCAATATTGATGACGAATTTCCAGATGCGCATTTGTTTCTGGTTGACATCACAGATGATCACTATGCACCAATTATTCATTTTTTGGCCACTAGAATCGCTCTGGAGGACATGTTGACTAGCCAAAAGAAGCAGCTAGTCATGAAGGCTTCTAATTTTCAACTAATTACTGGGTAGTTATACAAGCTTGGACCAGATGAAATACTGCAATGGTGTATTCTAGAATAAGCACATGTAGGAATTGTGGGAGGTCACTATGGAGGCCGGGCTACTGCGTTGAAGGTGTTGCGCGCTGGGCTACGGTGACTCATGTTGTATAATGATGCTGCAGACTATGTGAGGAGCTATGACATCTACCAGTGGGTTGGTAAACCATCGCGGTGGGATGAGATGTCGTTGGTGCCACAGGTGACTCTGCAACCATTTGATAAATGGGCTGTGGATTTTGTGAGTCCTATCAATCCACCAGGGAAGTGAATGGGTGCGCGATACATTATTACCACAACTGACTACTAGACTAGGTGGACTGAAGATGCACCAGTAGTAGATTGTACCACTGTGATAGTAGCACGGTTCATTTTTGAGAACATTGTGACACAGTTTGGGTGTCCTAGGATCTTGATGAGTGACCAGGGAAATCACTTTGTCAACTGGACGGTGAAAGCGCTAACTGAGGAATTGCAAATACAACATAAGAGGAGTAGACCATACCATCCATAGGTGAATGGTACTATTGAAGCATTCAACAAAATTTTGGAAACAATGCTGACAAAGGTATGTAACACTAACCATGATGACTGGGACATGAAAATTCCCATAGTGCTATGGGCCTATTGTACTACTTGAAAATGGCTAATCGGCCAGACAACATTCAAGCTGGTCTCTGGGCAGGAGGTAGTCATGCCCATGGAGTATATTGTTCCCAGTTTGTGCATTGATGTGGCAATGGGCATGGATGATGTAGAAGCATTAGAAGAGCACGTTGCGTAGTTGGTCTAGCTCAAAGAAGATCATTTCATTGCAGGCTTCCACTAGCAGGTTGCAAAGGATCGACAAAAGGCATGGCATGATCACCACATTAAGAAAAAATAGTTTGCAGAAGGGTATTTGGTGATTTTATATGACAACAAGTCTATAAAACATCCAGGTAAGTTACAAATGCACTAGTTAGGTCCATATCTTGTTCAGTCCATTACGACTTGCGGTAGAGTTCAGTTACAACAATTCAATGGTGTGATGTTGTCGAAGCTTGTTAATGGAAGTCACTTGAATCCCTATAGGACGGGTCCACAGGTGCGCACTTCTTGAAGTGCTAAAAAAAAAATAAAAAAAAAATGATGGTGATTTTGTCTTAGAGCAGCAAGGTGAGCCTAGGGGAAGAGGCTACACAAGGTTAGATATTGTAGCGATGACTGGTCAACCACTTGTGATAGTTTCAGGGCTATGGGTTGGTCCAATCAAGTAATAAATGAAGGTAGTTATCACCATTGGCTGGCAATTCTTGTTGAAGTGATTCACATTAATAGCTGATCTGACCGTTAAGGAGTAGGATTGCCGTCAGATTTTGCATCATTAATACCAGATTTAGTAATATAATGGTGATAATAGATTTTCCAATGATGAGTTTTGAATTGGAAGTCACTATAAAAAGTGCACGGGATGCGGGAGGATGGCATTGTTCAGTTGAGCGAGCAGAGTGTGAAGTAGAGGGAGAATTGTGTAGTGTGTTGTGAGTTGTTGAGTGAGTTGCGGTGTTGAAGTTTAGAATTATCAAGTGCATTTTAAGGTTTGAGGCATTAAGCATGCTGAGTGACCTTGATGCCATTGAGATTTCAAGTGAGTTTGAGTCCCCTATTTGGCCCACAGAAATTGAATAATAGGTTATGATCATTCCAATCAGCTCATCGTTCATTCCCAAGCAGAAGCGGTAGGCTCAAAAGCCTAGTTCGACGCCACTGCAAAAGATGCAAACCCGTACATCAACGAGAGCACAAGGGGAAGGAACTACATAGACTAGACCATTGAGATCAGTAGCTATCAAGTCTATGGTGCCTAGGGATGTCTCTCTTTCATGATATTTTTGGGTATGTTAGCCCTACACGGTCGAGAGCAAAGCCGAGGCAACCAATGAAAAAGTCAAAAGTACCCACTGAAATTGTCACCATTGCTAGAAGGGATTACGTGCTCAATAGACATCATATTTACCTTGCTTTGGTTGAAATTTGAAGACCACAACTTTCTACTACTCAAGGATGTTAGGGATGAGCCCTATGAGTCAGTCTTGACGATACCGGGTGGCCCCATTTAGTGGATTCCTCAACCTTGGGTGAGTGGGTTAGACCAATCTGGATTGTTGGGGCTCATTAATATGCCTCATTTTGGGTGACTGAATGAATCCCATGCATGTGTTAGGAAACTGTTGGCTTGTTTCCACGGGGGGACGTTGTGGTTGAATACACCCATCCTGGTGATAGTAGATTTAATCGTGAGCATCACAGGCTTGCCAAAGGCCAAGGAAGATCTGACACAGTATATTCATGGGTAGGATGCCAACAAGAGACTTTCTAAGTAGGTGAAGGAGTGCTTCGACCTACAACGGGATGGCTGCGCTCACCGAATTGATAGTATCAATGCACAAGCAGTGTGTATTAGTGCACAAATTCCTGCAAGTAAATTTATTTAGGGAAATTGACCAGTCCAATGTAACTTTGGTGTTGTTGCATGCACCCATAACTCTGCGAAGGGTGTGCAAATGAATTGGTCATTGTTCTTGTTGAAGCAGTTACTAGAAGATGCTCTTGTTGCTTAGACTGGGCGGCCATTTTCGCATAGTTGGTTGTTGATCCTTATTTCCCTCATTGCCTGGATGGAACCTGAAGACTACCAACCAATGGCAGTTGAGGTAGCAAAGGTGTGCTAAGGTGCCCACTATAAAAACCTATGGTGGGTTGAAGAGTCCAGTCGATAAGCATACTATGCCATTCATTTTTGGGTCTATTGGGAAGCACTGCAGGCCATAGCCATTTTCATTCCTAGCATCTCTCATTATATAGCATCTAAGTATCAAAGGCTCCTTCGGTTTGCCATCGGGCCCCGCTCCATTCACATTCAGGCCAGGAGGGACCTTGACCGGCAGTGGCTACCTTTACCTTACAAAGTTATAGTGGAGGAATTGGATGCTATTGTTCAAGAATGGTCGGTGGAATGGTGCATGCCAGTGAGTCAAGAGGTATTGTCTAAGGAGACACCACCTGATGCCCCAGAAGAACTTACCTAAAAGGAGTTGAGCATCCACAACTTTGACAATGAGTCATCGATGGACCCTGAAGATGCAGCATAGTGCATGTGAGAGGAAACTAACACCAAATGGAGCCAAGAATATGAGGTGGGAAGTGGTACCAGGTTGGGGATGGAGTACCAACTACAGTGGCTAATAAAAGCGATCACTGACTTCTCCACGACTGCGACTAAGGTGATCCATGAGTGAAACCATGAAGAATTCGGTATGGTAAGAGATTGATTAGATTCAATTTTTGGTATTTTTTCAAGGCATACATCTGTGAGACCTATTTTGTAGGAAATCTCATTGATCATCACTGAGCCCTGGTCTAGGAACGTGTAAGTTCCCTCAAATGCTATGGACGCGGGAAATGAGGAAGTTCACTAGTTTATGCAACCGATCCAGAGTGTGGCTTTATATATGAACAAGTTGTCTGCTATGATGTTAGTGGAGTTGCAGCATGATGCCACCCTAGAATTGGTAAAAGCGACAAAAAGAGCTGACTGAGGGATATGTCCAATCACAAAGCGCAGCTGAGAAGATGCAGAAAGAGGCAGAGGAGCTACATCAAGTTTGGGTGTAGATAGCAGAGTAAAAAGTACGAGATATAGACACCTTGAAGGTGACACAAGATGAGCTGCAATGAAAGGCTACCAAGGAAATCACTAAACTAAAGAAGGAGCAAGACCTCCTGATTGTTGAACAAGCGCATATATATGCCCAGTGCAGTGAAGTCGAGTAAGTAATTTTTTAGGCTTGCCAGCACATTTTTGAAAACAAAGTCGAGCTCACCCCAGTTGAAAAGTCTAAGCGACTAGGGAAGCCTATTGTTCAGCTTCAAAATACCAACCTGATGCTCAATTCCCTAGTACAACCTATGACGCCACTGGATCATATTGTGGAAAGGAAGGCCTCCATTGAAGAAATCGGAACTTAGTTCGAAAGCATGGAGCAAGAGGCCAAGACCATTATGGAGGTGACAACATAGTTTTGGCAGATCATTTTCCAGGATGAGCAACTTGATCAACTGACTACACAGGTGCAAGAATCCAAAGGTTAACTGAGAACCTTGAAGACATCACTGAGGGCCATACCACTGATTGTGTAGATTACTGGGGTCAAGGAATTGAAGAATATTCAGCAGAGAGCTTCTCGTGCCCAAGAATGTCAACAAAAGAACCATGCTCAGCTTAACAAATTTAAAGAGATTGGTGGACAGCTAGCTAATAAAGTAGTCACCACATTGTAGGTAGTACAGGAGAGTCATAAAATGGTCGATGGCAAGGATAGAGAGGAGCACCCAATGAAGCAGGATTTGACTAATTGTCAGAGTACTATCGACAAAGTCCAGCTTTAGGTTCATGAGATTGTGTAGCAATTCAAATATTTCAAGGCACGAACATCGGCACATACCCTGTCAACTTGACGTGGCTCGAGGATGAGCCACAAGACCGTGTTGGGGGCCTGCTAGCAGGGGTTTTGGTAAGTTAGTTGTGTAGCATCACAGAAGCTATACAAGATCACATGGTACCACAAAAGTCCAGATCATCGCGATGGGCTGAAGAATAACTGCTTTGAATATTTTATATATATGTTGACCAAGTTTTATCGCAATAGGTCATTGGCGGTTCTAAGTTAGTTAGAATTGGACCCTCAATGTAAAGGCGCAAGCCTATTTATAGATCTAGTTTTTTAATCAAGGGGGAGCATGAACATGATAGGATAAATCATCCGAGGATAATTATCGCATGAGGTCTAGTGCGATCTAGTTTTTGAAGAATTTCCCATTGTATCTGCGATTTATCTGGGTTTTTCCTAACGTATTCAGCCTCCGGTTTTTGAGAGAATTGTCCTCCTTTGGATCTTTTGTGCAAAGTTAATATATATGACAATTGATGCATAATATTGTCTTTTGTGTTATTTATGCTACGATCTATCTTGTTGAGATTATATGATGATCTAGATCTATTACAATGTTGTGATTTGTTATGATGTTGCTGTGGGTTATTCTATTTCTGCTATAATGATGTTGGTGTGTTTAAAGATCTGTTATATTTCTGTTACATTTTGAACTAATCTGTTTAATAAATATATCATGATGAAGGTGTGATGCACTCCATGGTTACAGAAATGAGTTGATGTCAACTTCATATCTCTGGATCTATTAACTTATGTTGTTTTCCATTAGGATCCCATATCCTCCGTTCCCCACTATCGAAAAATTGGTTCTGACAGCTCTCCCTCGAACACCTCGGGTGATACTTTGTCCACTCTGTGGATGTTGCTGGGTAGGTTAAACCTTGTCTGGGCCAGTGCTCAGGGAGATCGCGCTGGTTGGGAATTGAAAGAGTGAGAACCCTTGTCGACAGGGATTTGTTGGTGGGATTCTCCAATATTTTGCTGTGGCGAGTGGCCCATTGGGATCACTAAAATAAAGACAAGCACAACCACACAAAAGAACACATATATTTATCATGGGAAACCCTCATGGGGAAGAAAACACAGAAACAATTCCTCGATATTGACTTCAACCAAGTATAGTGTAAGACCCAAAGAATAAGACTTATGAGACCCCATGAATAATAATAGACTACTTTCTCTCTCCTGATGGACTACCTCTTCTCTATAGCGCAATTTCTTGAGTGTTCTTCTTTTCCAAATGAGGGAGGCACATTGTTAACCCAAAAAATCCCTAACTAATCTCTCCATGACCTACACCACCCAAGGCCACCACTTCACGACCCTCCATTAGACCCCCACCCCCTCAAAAATTCTTAAGGATGAAGAAAAGGGCTTAAAAACCCCAAAAAGGAGCCTAAATAACTCTCCTAGGGGCTAAGGCCTCCAAAAAGGGGCTAAAACCCCCCAAAGGAGCCTAAAACCCTGAAAGGAGCTAAATTTAGGGAAGAAGGGGCTAAAGCCCAGACCAATGGCTTAAAACCCTAAAACCCCTAAAAAGCTATAAAAGGAGGGTTGGGGGTCACTCTCAAAACACTTATCCATTGCATACTGTTATGCTGCCCGTGGATTCCTTGAGACCCTTTGTATCTCAAGCCACCCACACTCCCTCTCCTCCATCTCCATTGAGCCATATCTCCCCCATCCAAGAGAGAGAGGTGCTTCTTCAAGCCAGGGCACGGTGGCCCAATTCCATCAAAGAGAAGGTATACCAATGTTGTTTCTTGCATTTGCTTTAGTGTTTTGTACTTTTTTGCTAACTCGTTTCTATTTGCAGGTTTGTGTATAACATGTTTTTGTAGGTTTTTAGTTTCTAATAGTTGTTTGCAGGTTATTGGAAGTAGAACCCTAACCCATTGTTTGTAGAGGGGTTCTCCATCATTTCTCTTCTTTCTATTCTTTATTTTATTTCTATCTAGTTTTATTCCCACTTTTCTTTTCTACATTTCCACACAGGAACCTATCCTTCCATCCTATAGATGGAAGGTAGCCATTCCTGCACCTGTAGCAAGGAAAAATCCCTGCTGCAGAACTGGCAACCATACCAGGTCGATCCCATAGGATCCCTGGTCCAGATTTTAAAATTTCAAGTTTTTCAAGTTTTGCCCTAGTTTTAAAATTTTTTCATGTCAAATCTAGTTTAGATCTAGTTTATTTCTAGTTCTTAGTATTATCGAAGCCTTTGCTAGGAAAATCCAAGTCAGTTTGGCCACAGTACAGGTTATTATCAGCCGGATTTGACTCAGGATCAAAAAAACCCCAAATCCGGGGCAACTCGCACTTATCAGGCCTAAATAGGGTATGAGGCTGCACTTAATGGCCTAACAGGTGTGCACAAGGTGCACTTAATCCCCTGAAAGGTGTGAATTCACTTAGAAACATAGACCGCGACTTTCTGTGAAATCTGTGTGACCCCCTCGCCAAATTTGATAAAAAAAAGTGTGGTCTGTCAATCAGAGGTTCAATTTCAGTTTAATAGAGACTTTTACTGCAGCTCAACCGCCTCTGTCCAGCATGGAATTTTAATTTTAGTTTCTTTTTTAATTTCCTATAATTGCATCAACAAACAAAGTGTAAATTCAAAAAAATAAATTAATGGCTTAATTAATGAACGTAGCTTAACTAAAATTGACTTAAAATCAAGTCTTTCTTACCCTTCCTCCTCTACCCAGTCATCACCCTTCAGGGTATTCTGGGATACGATGAAGGGAAAGATCGTATAGTCCTAGGCCCTTCATTGAATATTTTTCCAAACCATTAAAACTGGATGACCTGGAAGGTAGAGGGGGTAGAGAAAGAGGGATTCTCATGGTGCTAAGCATCCTCCCTGTTGACCAACCTTGCATCTGGAAGGTGACATGTGGATCTACAGATGGGCTTAGTCCCATTGTGTTGAGAGCCTAGCACCTTCTCTTGGTTGAAGAGGAATATCAATGTGAGGTAGTCATCTAGTTAGGCCATCAACATTCAGGGTTAAAAACTGTATCTATTTACAAATTTTTGATTATTCAATGCTTGTATACACAATGAAATGAACTCTACCATAATATGATGAATTCATAAACCCTTTGTAGCTACCAAATACCAGAAAGACAGACAAATAAATACACCATACCAAGTAATCAACCCAACTCAGTTCATGACGCTGAGAGAGACTTAAAATTTATCAATTTACACTAAGTTCATTTAAATATACAGTCTTTGAGGACATAAGTCCCTGATTGCTTCAACCATGGGAAGTACTTGGGATCTACCCAGAAACTCATTGTGAGGAGTACCATGGGAACCCCAAAGTAGCTGGCCACTGAGAGGAATTGCCAAGCGAAACGGGCAATGACCCTTTCTTATTGAGTAGAAACACCTGTGAGGAAAAATCCAAGCGCTGTCTTCTAGCAGTCTTGGTGGCCGAGTGACCACCTACAGCCAATAGGAATCCCCTGAAACTGGGGTCCAAATATCATTCCCATTAGTTTGATAAACATCTAACACAATTGATCCCCCATGCTCTTCCTCACGCCTAAGAGGTGAACCACCACCATTCGGAACGTTGAACCGACACCATCGAGCCTATTCTCGATGACCTCACACACCATCAGAAGGGCACACAACCTATTATTTAGATTCAGACCCATATCAGTCTGAACTGGACCTCCATACTGCACCATCAGGCCCCATGGCTAGTTCAAACCCAAATCCATTTTTCAGCATAGCCATAGCAAGTGGACCCATGTCCACACCACAACTTGTCACCAACAACCCTGCAGATGGCCCAAGCAAAGTCATGCAAACTGTCATCAGTTAGCTGCCACCACCCATAGTGACTAGCCAAGCTGGCCCATCTGCAACACGTGGGGGCAGTGGCCCCTACACCTACACTGCCCCTCCTGCCACACAGGGGGGCAATGGACCTTCCACTTACATTTCCCCTACTTTCATACATGCGGTAAATGTCCCCGCCACCCATACTGTCCCCCCCACAACACTTGGGGGCATTGGCCCATCCACAATGGCACCACCGCAAGTATCCCCAGCTGTGCAGATGCATTATGCACCTGCAAATCCCACCACCATCACAGCCCCATCCCACATCAACTTGGGTTCAAACCTGCCTTTAATGGCTCATCTTAACTTGCCTGATTTGGTAGGGTTAACAAACAATCCCATCCACCACCAAGATTTTTGGCCACCCATGGCAACCAAGTTGCCATCAGACATTCCCAAGTTTGAAGGAAAAGTAGGGGAATGTCCCCAAAACCACATAATGAAATTCTATCTATGGTGCTCTTCAAACAGCATCGTAGACGATTCCATCATACTGGGGCTATTCGAACGTACCCTCATAGGTGCTGTAGCCAAATGGTACATTTAGCTACCACAAGCCAAGTACCTTGATTTCAACTCCCTAGCCTTCATGTTCCTATAGTATTTCCAACTCCCTGTTAGATATGATGAGGGGGTGGAGATACTACTATCCTGCTGTCAGAACACTGCCACTCATATAATTGACCATATCCACGAGTGGTGGTGACACCATAGCCTATGCAAAATCCAAATTGACAACAAGATCTTCTTGGATTTGTTCCTTAAGACCTTGCTCCCACCCATAGCAAAGGACATCGCATCTAAATGTCCTCAATCCAAAGAAGAGGCCATACTGAAATCTCAATAGTTTGACCTCATCTATGCTCAGTCTGGATACTTATACACCATCATCCTAGACACTCCCCGCGCAGGAACCTCTTACTGTGATGCATTGGGGGCATTCCATGCTGCAGATGGCATCATAGGATCAGTCTCCCAATAGCCACAATACCGACCAACACCACCTACAGTTCCATCACAACGGAGCAACACTAGTAATTTTGCTTACCAAAACCAAGCTCCAGACTATTGGGTGAACAATTTCCAAGAAAAGAAAGAACTCTATATTTTACTAGAATACCTCTCTTTATCTGAAATTCTATAAAATAATTGATGATGACAAGAAAAAACATTTTTTCTTTTGAGTTGTTTGGGTTTTAGTTGGAGACCAAAGTTTTCCGTGGAGACCAAAGATTTCATCCATGGGAAGGTCGACTGGTTCAAGAACCCCATCCCAACACCAGATGCCTTCGAAGAAGGGAATATGACTAACATTTCACCAACCATTAAAATTGACATCTCAACCAATTCTGAGATTGTTGAAGAAATCATGCTAGGGGCATCCTGCTCCCTGGAAGAGGTCGATGCCTACAAAGCTCTCTTCCAAAAATTCCACAACATCTTCGCCTGGTCTTACATCGAAATGCCCGGCTTAGATCCATTGATCGTGGAAGACCACATCGACACATGGCTAGATGTGGCTCCCGTACACCAAAATCAATGACCCATCCATCCATCCAAAGTGGCTACGGTCAAAGTCGAGATAGAGAAGATACGCACAGCTGGATTCATTTATCCCATTGCGTACACTTCTTGGGCTTCTAATCCTATTCCCATGAATAAAATAGGGTACCATTCGCATTTGCACAGACTTCTGCGACCTCAGTGGGGCATGTCCCAAAGACAACTTCCCCACACCCTTTATCGATCGAATCATCGATGCGTACACCGACATGAGGCATTTTCCTTCATGGATGGTTTTTTTGGATATAACCAAATCCAAATCTGAAAAGAAGACTGTTATAAGACGACATTCACAACCCCATGGGGCACATTCGTGTATCAATTCATGCCCTTTGGCCTAAAAAATGCTGGAGCCACCTTCCAGCGCACCATGACATATTGTTTCCATGATTTAATTCACATAATCTTGGTCTACCTAGACGAACTTACTGCTCGATCACCAAAACAAGCACAACATATAGACGACTTGCAGAAAGTCTTTTTACGTTGTCGCAAGTACAAAATTCACCTCAATCCCCTCAAGTGCATTTTTTGTGTCCCAACAGGTCGTCTACTTGGATTCATCATGTCCCACAAAGGGATAATGGTAGATCCCCTCAAAGTTCAGGCTATCCTTAATCTTCCCTCTCCAAAAACTCGACACCAACTACAGAGGCTCCAAGGCAAGGCCAACTTCCTATGTCGCTTTGTACGAGAGTACGCAACAAAAGCTTACGGATTCATTCACCTGCTCTGCAAAAAAATCCCCTTTGTTTGGGATCACTAAGCACACGAATCATTTGATGCACTCAAACAAGCCCTGGCTTCTGCACCATTACTTTCAGCACTAGATTTCACCCAGTACTTCATTCTCTATGTGTCGGCCTTGGACAACGCCATTGCTGGATTCTTGGTCCAAGAAGACGATACTCGCCATGAGCACGTAATTTACTACATCAGTTAGAAGCTAATAGGACCCCCACTATGATATTCACCAAAGGATAAATTGGCCCTCACCGTTTTCTTCTTAGCTCAGAAGTTGCTCCATTACATCATCGCAAACCATACATGTGTAGTGGCGGATTCAAACCTAATGCGGTCCCTCTTAAGTCACCGCCTTCTACAAGGTCAAGCAACCAAGTGGGTAGTCATCCTCTAAGAATTTGACCTAGAGTTCGTGTCCCCAAAAAGCACAAAGGCACTCGTGCTGTCCACACTCATGACCAATCTACCCCCATTAACCGTATCATCATCCCCCAAGGATGATCTTCCCGATGATTTCCTATTCGTCATATCCATGTATGACCCATGGTATGGGGACATCCTTCTTTATTTACGAACACAGAAGTTAGCAGTGTACTTAAACTGTGAGGATAGGCGACGCATCCGACATCAAGCCATTTGACACTTGCTGATTGGAGATGTTCTGTATCATCGAGGCATTAATACCATCCTACATCATTTCCTCACCCGTGACAAGGCCGAAACCATCCTCAACAACTATCATAGTGGAGCGTGCAGTGGCCACCTTTCAGGCCTGTCAACCACCTAGAATATTCTACGTACCGACTATTTTTGGCCCTTCATCTTCGCTGATTGCATAGAGGCATTCAAGCATTGCCACAATTGTCAGCTCTTTGCCCCAAAGGAAAGAACCCCCCCTGCATCATTACACCCTGTAGTCACAGCCAAGCCCTTCTGCAAATGGGCAATCAAATTCATGACAATCAACCCCATTTCGGCTACTGGTCATAAATACATCATTATGGAAGTCGATTACTTCACTAAGTGGGCAGAGGCCATGCCCACATTTGATTGCAAAGCTGAAACCGCAGCACGCTTCTTCTTAAACCATGTTATTTCATGATTTGGTGTTTCTAATCAATTAGTCTCAGACCATGGAGCACACTTTCAAGACTCCATATGGGCTGAACTATCAACCATGTTGAAATTCGGGCACCAATACTCATCTTCCTACTACCCCCAGGGCAACGACCAAGTTGAAGCAGTCAAGAAGATCATTAAAACAATGCTCCAAAGGATGGTGGGAAACCATAAAACCAATTCGCATCACATGCTATTCTCCTCCCTGTGGGATTATTGCAAATCCAAAAAAACCACAACTGGTTTCACTCCATTCCACCTAGTACATGGCTTTGAATCAGTACTCCCTATAGAGTGCCAAATATCGTCCCTCCACCTCATAGTAGAACTTCTCCCTCACACTTCTCCTTTAGAAGAGTGACTCCTCCAACTTTAAAAAACCATAGAAGACCGTTGAGCTTCCCTCCAAGCCATTGAAGCAGCGAAAACACAATCAAAGGTCCACTATGACTCCCATGTCCACCCTCACACCTTCAGCGAAGGGGATATGGTTCTAGTCTATGACCAACCCAATGATAAGTTGGGCAAAGGCAATTTCGAGTCGATGTGGTATGGCCCATATGTCATCCACCATTTCCTCAAAAAATGGGCATATACCCTCATTGACTCTGATGGACAACTCTTGAAGAACCCCCGCAATGGGCTCTACCTCAATAAATTTTATGCTTAACATCACCAATGAGTCGCTTCATTTTCTTTTTCTTGTTTTTCAACATTTTTAAGTAAAAATTAGGGGTAGCACCCTGAGCTGCTAGTCCAAAGTCACCCGGAATTAGTTTGAGACACCTCTCACATCTCCGGGCTCAACCTGCTATCTCTTTACGATACCATCATCTCAGGTTTAATAAATCAATTTTGCGACCATTTCCCACAAGTCACGTCGATTTACAAGCCATGAAATGACGATGCGAGTGTCTATGGACTTGTACTTGTATCACACTTCCCGTTCACTACTCATGCGATTTTTCAGGCCACCGCCCATTAAGGAATGCTATTTTTTACTTTTTTTTTGTATTTTAACGCATAGTTGTCTCTTCCATCCACCACACCTTACACGGACTTTTGGACCATTGTCCACAAAATGATTTATTTTTCTTGCATGTATTTGGCGTATAAGTGCCCCAGACTTGCACTCACATTGGATGTAGTCAAGTCCATCCGCCACAACACACACACACGTGCTTTCCTGACCTCTATCTGAGATCCACCTCGGTTTTCATGCCTCTATCATACCGACTCACGAGCCTCTACCACAATCTATCCAACGCATGTATTGGTATGTTTGAGAGTCTTCTGCTTCATCCATACTGCGTAGATGACCTCTGGACCACTGTCCACAATCCCGACATGGGGCACTGCCTGTGCCACCACAATTGGTTTACCACATTGGAGTTTTGTTTAAGCTCTTTTTTTACTCTTAAAAACAATGAAAATATTGTTGAGTGCAACTGCTTCGTTTTCCACTCGCTAAAGTATAGGAAAGGGCATCTACATCATCTTGTTTACCTCCTTTTGCAGACCATGTAGACCATTAAATGAAAAGGACCACCTTGGCGTATTCAAGCCAAGACTATTCCCCTCTACATAATTATATGCTTTCTCGGGTAGAGGGGCCGCACTTTATGAAAATGCTCACCACGGGTTGTCGTTAAGCTCTTTTCCAGCCTTCTCAACAAGAAAAGATTGCCGAGCAAACTTGGTTTCATTCATGCTCGTAAAAGTATCTGAATGACCATCCAGTTAGTATAGGTTTAACCTTTTCCGGCTTGACTGGACTACCAATGGTAAAGAAGTCTCTCATCCCCTATAGGATGGGAGAGATCTCCTATGTATACTTTTATCCTTTTTTGGGCAAAGGAGACTACCAACAAAAAAGAGCCCCCACTGGAGTCTCCTTTGTGCTTTTAGACTCTCTAAAATTGAAAGCACCATCGAGCATTTACCTTCTCGGGCTCGCCAAAAATCCATGAGATCGTACCATAACGGTGTCCCTAGACACCACCCCACATAAAATAGTTTGGCAACATTCCCCCATTGGGTTGCCTTTGTTCAGAGTACTCTACAATGTGTCTTCCTTGGATCCCATCAATATCAAAAGTGTCCACCTCTTCCAAGTATTTCCCATCTATAGTGGCATTCCCGGTATTACGCTATGATCCCATTCCCATGAGTCAGTTTCATTTGCTACCTGATCTTCCCTGCCATCATACTCTGAAAAAAGGAAGTTTGAGTCTACCACACTCCCCTTGCCCCTGTTTAATTCTCCCCCCCCATTCAGTGGGTCAGTCCGTAGATTGTCTCACACCTTTCGGTTATTTCCCTCGCGCTCCTGGTCAAGGAAACATCATTTCCTTGACTAGGGGCAGGTCTCCCTCTGTTGATGACAACACATATATTCTAGAGGATAGACCTAGAGGTCCATGTATCCTAGTTTCATTAACCTTATTGATGAGTTCCTTGGGCCACTTGAGAGGAGTTCTTAGTGCCTCTCGGGATGGTTGTTTCTCACATGCTCGAATCCAACTACATCATCACACCATTGAGATTCGTACAGGGTTTGGTCTGCACAATACTTGGTCGAAGACCCCAGATGTCACCTGACTCTAGCATTGATGAGTCTACTCGAGGGACCTAAACAGGTTATGTCCCTTGTGATTTTCGGGTTGCGTTGGAGATAGTGTTCAAAATCCCCAGCAGTGCTTCGATATACCTTTATGATTGATGTAACATACTTGTACCACAGAGACTCTAACTCTCAATCAGTGAGTCAACATAGCTATGTACCGTTCTAGATCCAGTAGACCGTCAGTCATGAAGATATAGCATTCCATGAGAATTCCATGGGTCCAATGTACCAGATCAGTATTGTATTCAACTTCACATTGAGGCAACCATTATTGTATCATCAGTTGTATATGATCGGCTCTTGTATTTTAGAGCATAGATCAAATTATTCTTTTGACATTGTCACGAGCATGGGGATGCTTGCCTCATCCATATATATGTCACACATTATTTGTATCTCACCCATTGATGGGAACCATATTAATACAAAAACCAAAAGCCACCATGCCCCAGCCTTGGAAGCACCACCTCACCGTAGCAAATCCTATGTTGTTCGTTGGCCATACGATGAGCTCCTACCCTCACACATCAGGGGGGAATCTGTTAACCCAAAAAATCCCTCACTAAGCTCTCCATTACCTACACCACCCAAGGACACCAATTCACGACCATCCATTAGACCCCCACACCCTCAAAAATGCTTAAGGATGAAGAAAAGGGCTTAAAAACCCCAAAAAGGAGCATAAATAACTCTCCTAGGGGCTAAGGCCTCCAAAAAGGGAAGGGACTAAAACCCCTCTATTAACACCATTATTTAGCAGGGAAGCAAAGAGACCATGGTGGAAAGAAAGTAATGGTCACTTGTCAAAACTTTGGTTAAAATTTATAGTATAAGATTAAGACAAAGGGCTTGCAAGCGGTGAAATGTCATGGGATCAAACGATGCAGAGCGAAAAAGTGGAAGATCAACGGCCCGTATTATGTCCGCTCTATAAAAGGTGCAAGAAGGATAAGTATGTGCGGGTGTTCAATGTAACAAAGAGATCAACGGTCATCAATCCAGCTTGATGAGATCTACGGTCTTGGCAGACTCCGCCTTGTGAACCTGCACGGTTGTTAAAACAAAGAAACCCGGTAGAAAGGAGTACGTGTCACTCGATCTTACAGCGGGGAAATAAAGGCGTATTACATCAACGGTCATGGATGAATCCGCAATGGGAACTTGCACGTTTGATAAGACGAGGATGCTCGGCAGAATTAGGTACATGTCACTTGATCTAATGGCTGAAAAATAAAGGTGAAATAGATCGACGGTCAATGACGGATCCGGAGAGGGAAGCTGCGTGATAGTTGGAAGTAAAGGGTGGTAGCGGAATAAAAACCATTGTACACGTGGTCTACTGTGGTGCGTTCCGGAGGCAAAAGTGGTTTGGTGGAAACCGCCAAAGGGAGACTCCGAAGTGGGGTCCTATAAAAGCATAGTTGACTTGTTCGGTGATTATTTTATTGGCGCTAGACGATTATGAAAAATACCTGCGTGCTCATCAACCTTCGACTCAATTTCAAATGCACGTAGCCACGGTAACAGGTAAGGCTCAAACACCCATAATTCATCTATCTGGTTACCATTATCAACTGAAGTATGGACCAAGAAAAGGAATTGCAAGGGTCTGGTCGTATTTTAGATGACCGGGAAGAATATATGGTTGATAGAGACTGAGGGGTATGTGACCCATTCCTATCCATAGGAAGTGTATCAGTCGGTAAAGAGAGGTTGTGGCATTATAATTCACAGGGCAATGATGTCTTAAATGTCTGTAAATCCCTTTTATATTATTTTACCGTCGAACAAAACCTGCATTTTCCTAAATTCGCAGAGTGGTGCGCGGTTAATTATTCCCCTTCTCAAAGAGTCATTGTCAGTCATTCTACTTCTTGAATACTCTGTAAAATCAATGCCAAGGTCGTCTGCGAAAACTTAAACCTACCCGACAGTTACCCTAACAACTGTGAACCTGTAAATGAGTCTATTCTTGCTGAATTGTACAAAAGTTGTATCACTGAAGTCTGTTGCAAATTCCTGTCCAGTATTTTAAAAGAGGGTCAGTCTTTAGACGGTATTTTCCTCCCTTCCCATGTTCATATTTTTAAAAATGAATTTCAATTAGTGGTATCCCTGGTCTGTTAAATTTTGGGTCTTGACGATGATTGTCGCGTAAATGAAGTCATCCTTGGTTTTTTGTTAAAAATGAGTTCATTTGGTTCGGAGTCTCAATCGGTTCTTGTGTTCAGTCTAGATGACTACTTGGCAGAAGCAATACACCTTCAGTTAAGTGAATTCCTAAAGGCCAGGTTCTTTAAATTTCAAACTTACTTGTTGAACATCTTGCTGTGTTCAAATGTCACTGAATTACAGTTTTTGAGTACCATCTTCTCTTCTGATTTTCCTAAGCAGATCAGCATGTTTGAGTTTTCCAATTCAATCATGTCAGAGATGTATAAAATGTTGTTCGATGAAGTGCTTCCCCGTGTGTTAGAAGATATGAAATGCCTGATGGAGTCCGCACCTGAGGATCGAGTCGAAGACTGGTTCCTGCATAAAGATTGTACTATTTTAAGGATATATGGATTCACTGGGGAACCATATAAGTTACCTTCTTTCCTCTCTCCCATAGTTTTTGCATTATAATTCATGAGGAAAAGGTTGCATTTAGAGGAAGAACATTTTGGAGCCTTTAAAAAATCTTCAAATATCATATTCCCTCTCAAGGTTGGCTCTTTTATTTTCAAAAATAAAGGTGCCTTAGTGTTTATTGAAAAGTTGTTGGGAAGCATGGAATTTCAAAAAGAGCCGAAGGAAAATTATGATCCTCACCACATAATTTCCCTAAGGAAGAAGGCCAACAAAAACAAACCATTTGAACACCAGTTTATTGAAGGATTGAATGAAACAACAAACTTGTTGCAGTTTTCGGAAATTCAAGGGTCTGATGGAGATGCAAGTACTTTACCAGCTATAGTATTACAAGTGACAGAGGGTCCTAATGTTTTGATTAAGAGGAGTCTGTCTGAAATTGAAATCATGGAAGTGGATGAAGATGGGTCACACAAAAAGGCAAAATTGTTACAAGTTGGTGGAGTTTCAAGTGAAGAGATTTCTGATGGTTTCAAGAGAGTTTCTTTAGTCCCAATGAAATATGTACAAGTAAATCAATTTTCTTTTAAAAGCATGGATAATTCAGAATCAAGTCCAATTTTCAAATCCAAAGAGGAAGTCAAGGCCAATTATATGGAAAAGCGAAAGCAATCTATGGAAGATACAAGGAATTTACTCCCACGGGTAAGGAGTTTAAGCAATCCAAAAACCTCCTTGATTTCTGCCCCAGATACAGAAAGAAATACCTTCAAATTGGCCATGGTTAATGATAAAAAGATGACAGAGATGGAAGTAAGGTTGGACAAGATTAGTGTACCTAACAAGATATAGCTGCACAAGCAAACAAGTAACATTATTTATTCAGACCTATTGCAAGCTATGATGAAAATCAATAAGCTACAATTTTTGGTAGATAAGTTGGAGGTTCAAGTAAAACATGAACGAGTTGAAAATAAGGCCAATGCAATTCAAATTAAAAAGCTACAAGCAGATATTATTAGTTCAGGAAGTGAAAAAGATAACACACAAGCAATTAGAAGAATGTTGGAAGAAAAGGACAATGCTCTCCAAGTTTTAAAGAAAAAGTTAAAGATCCCAAGCACTGAGCATGTTCAATCATCTGAATTATTGGCATTGCAAGAAGAGAAAGACAAGGTCCACCAAGAGATGATGGAACATAAAGGAAGAGCTGTTGAATTACTAGAGGAAAAAGACAGGTGGGAAACTGAACGGAGTGAGCTGATATCTCAAATCGCCATGGTAAAAAGGGACCAAAATGATCAAAAGGAGATCATGGAGGAATTGATGAGTCAGACTCCTACTAAAGAGGACCTGTCTATTGTAAATATTGAGAAGCCATTAAATGATTTTTTTGCAGATGATTTTTTAGTACCTATGTCCCAGGTAAGCCCAAAGGATCAAGAAATAAAGGAGTTAAAGGTAGAAAATGAAAAGATCAAGTCTGAATTAGCCAAAGCAAGTGAGAATAAAAATAAAATATTGCAATACAGGAATCAACTGCAAAAGAAATTCAATGAACTAAAAGAAAGAAACATTGGGAAAGGTCCTCTCCAAGGGGCAAAGCACATCATTTGGGACACCTTATCTATAGAAATCACTAAATTCAGGCACCATCTGAACTTTATAGATGATCAAAACATATTGGTCAATTTGGCCCACCAAAGACTAAAGTTAGTGAATGAAAATATGGAAAGAAGACCCCTTACCACAACTCAAAACACCTTGAATTTTTTAAATTCATTGACATACCAGAAATTACATGACATGGGAATAAAGGACAGAATATCAATAGTACTATGGGCTAAAAGGTTTATCCACAAACATCATTTAATGAAGACAGTCCAGGACAAGGCAAATGAAATGCTTTCACAGGTTAATAACTTCAAGCAGGTTTTCAAAGAGCTATTTGAGGACGGCCTACCATCCTTTTGGGAGGAGGAAGGGTGGATGTTCTCTCAGGAGCACTATCATAGGTTCTTAGTTCAAAGCCGCATGGATCATTCCAAATTTGATGATTTGGAAAAAGGCCTAACAGGAAAAGCTATTGTGGAGAAATTGATAGAGGATTTTGAAATCTTACAAAAGTTCCTAATCATCAGGAGAGGATTACGCAAGGAATCATATGAAGCTTACATGGATTTAGAAGTGTCAATTCGAGAGATGATGGAATATTATACCCCAAGCGCGGAGCAATGGAAAGCTGTGGAAAGGTTCAGAAAGCCAAAATACATCCTTCATTCATAGAACAGATGTCGCACGCTGAGGAGCTGCTGGGATAGGCCTTGTACCAAGTTGATTTAATTTAATGATCTGTTAGAATTGAAGCTGTAGTTTATTCCTAGAAGTTAGGAATTTAGTTACAAGACTTTAATTAAGCTGGTCATTCAGTTATGGATCTTCTTGGAAGATGGATCATTTTATGTATATATTTGCATTTATTTTATTTGATGGGGGTTGGAACCCATCGTGTTGTTGAAGGTTTTGAAAGACATGTTATTTTTGAATAACAGAGCGAATGCATAAGAATTATCAGAGATTCATGTGTCATTTCCATTACAGTCTGTATTTCTTTCCTTATGTCATTTTTTTTCTAGTGTAACACTTCATTCTGTTTTTCTTCGTATCTGAAACACAGTATTGGATGGTTAGAATTCATAATGTTTATGCTCTGATCATCATTTTGGATATTTTATACATTCTTCTACTAAAGTTAATATAGAACTCATCTTTGATGCTCTGTATTAATGGGCTGTTCATTGTCTCTTCTGTCCCACTTGAACTAAATGAATGACTGTGATGAAATGATTACCTTTCCTTTGATAAATCTCATGTATGTGTCTTTGTGATATTTTTATTTTTAGTGACTCCATGCCCAATAATTATGTGTTGTTTCAACCATCTATACAAATCTTTGGATGTTAATTATATCTGGTCTTGTTAAATCTGTATTGAGAGATCCCTCTCTGGAAGAAAAACCAATTTCTTTCTAAAGTGGTTTTGTTTCTACCTTGGGATTTACCTTTACAACCTTGGGTACATTCTGAGTGCTAACAAACTAGCGCCGTTGCCAGGGAACAAAAGTGCATATCTGCCTTGGGGGAATGACAGTGTTTAAAGAAAATTTCTGTGGGAAAACAAGAATTTTTTGATAGTAAAAAGGTTGTATTTTTGTCCTGGCGACTCGATTGTAAAACTTCTTCAGAACTTAAGGAGTCATTTTGGCTTCGAGAAGACACACATGAGGTAACTCTGATACCAAAATCTTGAAAAGTTTCGAAGACCCAGAAAAGTTATTTAAGAGAAAAAATAAAGAAAAGTTAAGTTTTCCTTTGTTTGGTGCATCATCATCTCAAGATTCTCATATTTATCCAGAATGGGAAGTTAATGCTGGGAGAAGTCTGTTGAGAACCAAATCCGAGTCTGACCTTAAGAATACTGAGTTCAGTCCTCAAAGGTTAGAATCTTATTTGTTGGATTCCCTCTAGAGATATTTACAACAGACCATTAAAGTTGAAACATTTACCTCTCAAAATACTCAAAGCTCTTCAGTTCCTGTGAATCCGCCTAGACCAATGGCAGCCAGATTTTCTCCCTTGCGATTGCCTCCTTTATTACACGACCTTCCTCAGAACTATTCCCAAAGAATTTCTTTGTTTGATGGAGAAGGTGACATAACCGTGAAACAACATGTTGCCAAGTTTGAATATTTCATTGACTTAGAAGAAGTTGATTATCCAGATGTTAAAATGCGGTTGTTTGCCCAAAGTTTGTCAGGTGAGGCAAAGAAATGGTTTAAAGATTTTCCAAATGGGTCTATAGTGAATTTTCAGGCCTTTCAAAATGCTTTCCTAGATAGGTGGGATGATAAATAGAACCCTTTGCAGCTCTTATTTCAGTATAATAGTATCAGAAAAGGAGGTTTCGAATCTGTCTGAGTTTTCTAGCAGGTTCATGAGGGTTTATAATTCCATTCCGCAGGATATAAAACCTTCTGCGACTACAACCAAATTACATTATGCTGGAGCTTTTGATAATGACTTTGCATTTTCGTTAAGAGAAAGAAAATCAACAACTCTTGCTGCCATGTTTACAGATGCTCTAGAAGTAGAAGCAAATATGATGGCAAGTGGAAAGATGAAACATAGAGATATTGATAGAAGGAAAAAGGAAGAAAATTTGTGTTCTACTTCTTCTTCTACTAATGATGTCAAATTTGAAATGATGTTGAAAACCATGGAAAATTTGATGGATAGATTAACTATGGATAATAGGGGATTCAATAGAGAACAAGCTGATCCTCAAATAAGGAATCCTAATTTCAGAAGATCGAATCCTCTTGTTCCTCCCTAAAACTGACAAAGAGATGTAAGAAATCCAAGAAATCAGGAGGAACAACAAATTCATCCACCATTCCCGGAAAATTATGTTGCTGATGAAGAAGATCCCGCTGAAAATGAGATTCATCTTTTTGGAGAACAGGACTCAGAGATATATCTTACTGAGGAAGAGCATAACATGTTTGGATGGGAAGATGGAAGTGAAGAATTTGAAATGGAGACCGAGCAGTATCAAAGGGGTTATTTACACGCTATGGATGATGTGCAGAGGAAAATCAGACTGAGGAACAGGGATGTCCTCATAAATAAAGGAAAGGCGAACCCAAATCAGCCTTCCACTAGTTCTTTGAATGTAGAAAAGGGAAAAGAACTACAAAAAGAGTCTTTTGTAAATAAAGATGTTGGAAATGATGTACAAAGAGATAAAACAATAAAGCAGGCGGCTCCGGTTGATGTGGAAAAAATTGGTTCTGGCTTCAATTTACAAAATGAACTTTCAAAGATAAAAATATCTGTTCCATTTATTGAGTTATTGAGAAACAGTGAATACAGAAGCACTATCACAAAAATGGTCAAAAATCAAGGAGAATGACAATCTGACATTTTAGAGTTGAACGATGATAACCCTGCTATTTCGTTTGGGTCAAAGGTTGAAAATTTAGAAAGTGAAGAAGTCCCTCCTTTCTATTTGAGTTTAAATGTGCATGATAAGGTGATCCACAATGCTATGCTAGACTCAAGGGAATCACACAAATTAATGCCGAAAGGAGTGGTAGAGAGTTTGGGATTAGAAGTAACAAGACCTTATAAAGATTTATACTTGTTTGATTCTAAAAGGGTGAAATGCATTGGTTTGATTAAAGATATGGTGGTAACCCTAAATAAATTACCATCTAAAACTATAGTCATGGATGTGGTCATGGCAGATATTCCACCTAAGTTCGGGGTGCTGTTGTCAAGATCTTGGACTTCCAAGTTGAAAGGTAGTTTACAGATGGATATGTCTTACGCTACAATTTCTGTTCGAGATGGGAGCAGAAGATTATATAGTGAAAAAAGGACCCCTTATGTAGTGAGCAGTCAAGATAAACCTGAAATTCATCACATCTATGCTGTTGATACTGACTTGGGGTGTTCCATTTTCTTTAATGATGCCGTTCCACATGATGTAGAAGAGGCATTGCAGAAGAAGTCTGAGGAGAATAAGGAAAAGGAAGTACTAGAACAGGATGCTTTGGAAGCGAAACAAAAAAGGGAAGGCCAGTGGATTATGTACTTTGACGGATCTGCTACAAAAATAGGTGTTGTAGCCGATGTGTATATAATTTCTCCTATTCGGGATTTCAAAGATTTATCGTATAAATTAACATTTGAGTGCACAAATAATGTCGTAGAATATGAAGCTTTGTTACTGGGATTGCATGCTTTGAAATATTTGGGAGCTCAAAAAATAAGAGTCTTTGGAGACTCAGAGTTGGTGATAAATCAAGTAAATGAAATCTATCAAACCAGGCATCCTCAGATGAGGGCTTATAGAAATGAAGTATGGGATATGTTGGGAAACTTCTTTACAGAGCATGTAATTCAGGTAGTTCCCAGACATGAAAATTTGGTAGCTGATTCTTTAGCTGTGGCTGCCGGAAAATTTGAAACCCCTGTTGCTGGTCAGAGGGAGTACCAGGTGGAAATTGTGAATAGACCCTCTATTCCCGATAACTCTAAATACTGGAAGGTGTTCGAAGATGATATGCAGATCAAAAGGTTTCTAGAGCTCTCAAGAGAATTTGTAAATACTCCTATTGACACCGAAAATGATAATGGCGAGAGTATTCAAGATGAGGAATAGCTTGAGGAAGAAGGGAATGGTGCTGAAAAGTTAAAGGGAACCTTAGGAGGTAAAGATATTATCCAGTTAAAAAAAAATTCATACCAAGAGGACTAATTCCTTTAGAAAAACTTTTTGATCAGAATGATGTAGCTAAGAATCCCAAATTAAAGCCCATTGAGAATGCCATTGAATATAGGAATATTGGCACTAAAGAGAATCCTAAGGTTATAAAACTATCCAAGAAATTACCTGAAAAAGAAAAAAAAGAGTATGTGAAATTAATGAAGAAGTATACATATGTATTTGCTTGGAGTTATGAAGATTTGAAGGAGTATGATACATCTATCATACAACATATTATTCCTATAAATCATGGAGAGAAACCTTTCAAGCAGAAGCTCAGAAGGATAAAACCTAAGTTGCTCCCTATTATTGAGAAGGAAATTAAAAATTTATTTGATGCCAAGATCATTGTCACTCTAAGGTTTTCAAAGTGGGTTACAAACTTTGTTCCTATTAGAAAGAAGAATGGAGAAATAAGATTGTGTATAGATTTCCGGAACTTGAACAAAGTGTTTATGAAGGACAGTTATCCTTTGCCAAAGATGGACCATATATTGCAGAAAGTAGTTGGAGCTGAAAGAATTTCAATGTTGGATGGTTTTTTTGGCTATAATCAGATTAAAGTATTACCTGAAGATCAAGAAAAAACTGCTTTCGCTACACCTTGGGGCACTTTTATGTATCCAAAAATGCCTTTTGGATTAATGAATGCAGGAGCTACTTTCCAACGCGCTATGGACATTGCTTTTGCAGGGGAAATCAAGAATTTTGTAGTGATCTACATGGATGATATCATAGTCTATTCAAAATATGACAGAGAGCATCTGCGTCATCTGGAGAAATTTTTCATGAAATGTAGGAAGTTTGGCATATTATTGAATCCAAAGAAGTCCAATTTTGCATTGGAAGAAGGAAAGTTGTTGGGCCATATAATATCAAAAGATGGAATAAAAATTGATCCCGAAAGGGTGAGTGCAATTCTGAAAGTGGGTGAATCCAGGAGTAAAAAAGAGATACAATCATTCTTGGGGCAGGTAAATTTTTTGAGAAGGTTTGTGCCAAGTTTTGCTGAGATCTTAATGAATATCACAAATATGTTGAAGAAAGGTCACGAGATAAAAAGGGGTGTTGAAGCTAGAAAATCTTTTTGGGAAATCAAAAAAGCAATATCAAAGGCTCCTGTGTTGGTGAGCCTATATTTTACCAAAGACTTCTCAGTATTCTCATATGCTTCAGAATATACTATAGCAATAGTTCTATTACAGAA
Organism: Pseudotsuga menziesii; assembly: GCA_001517045.1. Lineage (NCBI taxonomy): Eukaryota > Viridiplantae > Streptophyta > Pinopsida > Pinales > Pinaceae > Pseudotsuga > Pseudotsuga menziesii. Next base: position 396,647 of record LPNX011008938.1, on the reverse strand, counting down.
AAATGATGAGAATTTGGAGCAGCCCATAGCATTTTTTAGCAAAATGTTAAGCGATGGAGAATTGAAATATGACATTATGGAGAGACAAGCTTATGCCTTAGTCAAAGCATTGAAGGATTTCAGAGTGTATATTTTGCATTCACATATAATTGCACATGTTCCATCTGCTGCGGTAAAGGAAATCTTGACACAACCAGATCCAGAAGTTAGAAGAGCAAAATGGATTGCTACATTATTGGAATATGATATCGAAATAAAGCCCAACAAGCTGATTAAAGGACAAGGATTAGCTAAAATGATGGCTAATTCAAATTGTGAAGCTTTGCAAATTAATTTCTTATCTCATCAAGCTAATCAGCTAGATACAAAAGTGGAAGTAGTGGCTGATTTTGTGGCTTCTCCATGGTATTCTGATATTGTATATGTCCTTCGAAATTTGCAAGCACCGAAGGGATTGAGTAATTCAAGAGCCCGATCCATAAAATTAAAAGCCGCCAAATTTTGTATTCTAAATCAATATCTTTATAGGAAAGACCCCGGAGGAGTGTTGCTGAATTGTCTTTTGGAAAATGAAGCTCAGCATACAGTCAAATAATTTCATAAGGGATATTGTGGGGGGCATCATTCTTGGATGGTGATAGCAAACAAAATTCTAAGAGCAGGCTATTATTGGCCTACATTATTTTCAGATGTGTATAAAGAAACCAGTAAGTGTCATCAATGCCAAATTTTTAACGGAAAGAGAAAAGTACTTCCTCTCCCTTTGAATCCCATAACAGTAGAAGCTCCGTTTCAGCAGTGGGGTTTGGATTTTATTGGAGAAATAAAACCCAATTCATTAGGACAACACAAATGGATTCTTACAGCTACATATTATTTTACAAAATGGATTGAAGCTATTCCCACTAGGAGAGCCACTGAGACTGTAATCATGGATTTCTTTGAATAAAATATATTGGCTCGATTCGGATGCCCCAGAAGAATAGTAACAGATAATGCAGCTGCGTTTGAATCCAAGAAAATGATTGATTTCTGTCACAAGTATCATATAAGCCTCAATCATTCAACTTCCTATTATCCGCAGGGAAATGGGTTAGCCGAATCTTCTAATAAAATCCTAGTAAGGATCATCAGGAAGTTGTTAGAAGATAACAAAAGGTCCTGGCACACCAAGCTCAAGTATGCTCTCTAGGATGATAGGATTAGTACCAAAAGAGAGATTGGCATGTCTCCGTTCCAACTGGTGTATGGGACTAAAGTTGTTTTTCCCGCATCGTTAGGTGTCCCAGTCATGAAGTATTTCCAAGATCAGCAAGAAGAACCAAATCATATGCAAAGGAGGATAAATCAGATTATCGAACTGGATGAGCAAAGGAATAAAGCTTATGATAGGGTGTAGTCACATCAGGAGAAAATGAAAAGTACTTTCGACAAGAGAATCAAAGAAGAGAAGTTTCAGATTGACGATTTGGTCTTGAAGTGGGATGCTCCGAAAGAAGACAAACATGGGAAATTTTATCATATGTGGGTAGGTCCTTATGTTGTTGCTGGTTGCAGAGATAAAAACGTATTTCTGTTGGAATATCTGAACGGGGTTCCTCTGGATAGTAATCCTGTCAATGGAAGGTGCCTGAAACATTACCTGTCCTAAGGAGGAGGGTAAAATTTGTATTATAGCCTGTGAATACTTATTTCTCTTTACAAAGTTAACGTGAATGCTAAGCCGAATGTATTTGAAGCCCGTAGTGAAGGCCCTAAGGTAAAGGAGGCGTGCTTTCCCTTTCTCAAAACAAAAAATAATATATCTACAAAAAACAAAAGATGAGTTTTCTGGAAGTTATTGTGAAAAAATCAAAAAACAAGCACCTGGTCTACAAGTTCTTTGATACTTCGCAGGGAGGATATCATTCCTAGATGGAGCCAGCTATTAACACCATTATTTAGTAGGGAAGCAAAGAGACGATGGTGGAAAGAAAGTAATGGTCCCTTGTCAAAACTTTGGTTAAAATTTATAGTATAAGAGTAAGACGAAGGGCTTGTAAGCGGTGAAATGTCATGGGATCAAAAGATACAGAGCGGAAAAGTGGAAGATCAACGACCTGTATTATTTCCACTCTCTAAAAGGTGCAAGAAGGATAAGTACGTGCGGGTGTTCAATGTAACAAAGAGATCAACGGTCGTCAATCCAGCTTGATGAGATCTACGGTCTTGGCAGACTCCGCCTTGTGAACCTGCATGGTTGTTAAAACAAAGAAACTCGATGGAAAGGAGTACGTGTCACTCAATATGATAGTGGGGAAATAAAGGCAGATTACATCAATGGTCGTGGATGAATCCTCAACGGGAACTTGCACATTTGATAAGACGAGGATGCTTAGTGGAATTAGGTATGTGTCACTTGATCCAATGGCTGAAAAATAAAGGTGAAATAGATCGACGGTCAATGACGGATCCGAAGCGGGAAGCTGTGCGATAGTTGGAAGTAAAGGGCAGTAGCGTAATAAAAACCATTGTACACGTGGTCAACTGTGGCGTGTTCTGGAGGCAAAAGTGGTTTGGTGGAAACCATCGAAGGGAGCCTCCGGAGTGAGGTCCTATAAAAGCATAGTTGACTTGTTCGATGATTATTTTATTGGCACCAGACAATTGTGAAAATACCTGCGTGCTCATCAACCTTCGACTCAATTTCAAACACACGCAGCCACGGTAACAGGTAAGTCTCAAACGCCCATAATTCATCTATCTGGTTACCATTATCGACTGAAGTATGGACAAAGAAAAGGAATTGCAATGGTTTGGTCGTATTATAGATGACCAGGAAGAATATCTGGTTGATAGAGACCGAGGGGTATGTGACCTGTTCCTATCCATAGAAAGTGTATCAGTCAGTAAAGAGAGGTTGTGGCATTATAATTCATAGGGCAATGATGTCTTAAATGTCTGTAAATCCTTTTTATATTATTTTGTCGTTGAACAAACCCTGCATTTTCCTGAATTCGTAGAGTGGTGTGTGGTTAATTATTCCCCTTCTCAAAGATTCATTGTCAGTCATTCTACTTCTCGAATACTCTTTAAAATCAATGCCAAGGTCGTCCACAAAAACTTAAACCTGCCCGACAGTTACCCTGACAACCATGAACCTGTAAATGACTCTATTCTTGCCGAATTGTACAAAATTTGTATCACTGAAGTCCATTGCAAATTCTTGTCCAGTATTTTAAAAGAGCATCAGTATTTAGATGGTCTTTTCCTGCCTTACCATGTTCATATTTTTAAAAATGAAGTTCAATTAGTGGTATCCCTGGTCTGTCAAATTTTGGGTCTTAACGATGATTGTCGCGTAAATGAAGTCATCCTTGGTTTTTTGTTAAAAACGAGTTCATTTGGTTCGGAGTCTCAATCAGTTCCTGTGTTTTGCCTATATGAGTACTTGGTAGAAGCAATACACCTTCAGTTAAGTGAATTCCCAAAGGTCAGGTTCTTTAAATTTCAAACTTACTTGTTCAACATGTTGCTGTGTTCAAATGTCACTGAATTACAGTTTTTGAGTACCATCTTCTCTTCTGATTTTCCTAAGCAGATCAACATGTTTAAGTTTTCCAATTCAATCATGTCATAGATGTATAGAATGTTGTTCGATGAAGTGCTGCCCCATGTGTTAGAAGATATTAAATGCCTGATGCAGTCCTCGCCTGAGGATCGAGTCGGAGACTGGTCCCTGCATAAATATTGTACTGTTTTAGGGATATATGGATTCACTGGGGATCCATATAAGTTACCTGCTTTCCTCACTCCCATATTTTTTGCATTAGAATTCATGAGGCAAAGGTTGCATTTAGAGGAAGAACATTTTGGAGCCTTTAAAAAATCTTCAAATATCAGATTCCCTCTCAAGGTTGGCTCTTTTATTTTCAAAAATAAAGGTGCCTTAGTGCTTATTGAAAAGTTATTGGGAAGCATGGAATTTCAAAAAGAGCCAAAGGAAAATTATGATCCTCACCACATAATTTCCCTAAGGAAACAATCCAACAAAAACAAACCATTTGAACACCAGTTTATTGAAGGATTGAATGAAACAACAAATTTGTTGCAGTTTTCAGAAATTCAAGGGTCCGATGGAGATGCAAGTACTTTACCAGCTATAGTATTACAAGCGATAGAGGGTCCTAATGTTTTGATTAAGAGGAGTTTGTCTGAAATTGAAAGCATGGAAGTGGATGAAGATGGGTCACACAAAAAGGAAAAATTGTTACAAGTTGGTGGAGTTTCAAGTGAAGAGATTTCTGATGATTTCAAGAGAGTTGCTTTAGTCCCAACGAAATATGTACATGTACATCAATTTTATTTTAAAAGCGTGGATAATTCAGAATCAAGTCCAATTATATGGAAAAGTGAAAGCAATCTCTAGAAGATACAAGGAATTTACTCCCACGGGTAAGGAGTTTAAGCAATCCAAAAACCTCCTTGATTTCTACCCGAGATACAGAAATAAATACCTTCAAATTGGCCATGGTTAATGATAAAAAGATGACAGAGATGGAAGTAAGGTTGGACAAGATTAGTGTACCTGAGAAGATACAGCTACACAAGCAAACAAGTGACATTATTTATTCAAATCTATTGCAAGCTATGATGAAAATCAATAAGCTACAAATTTTGGTAGATAAGTTGGAGGTTCAAGTCAAACATAAAAGAGTTGAAAATAAGGCCAATGCAATTCAAATTAAAAAGCTACAAGAAGATATTATCAGTTCAGGAAGTAGAAAAGATAACACAAAAGCGATCAGAAGAATGTTGGAAGAAAAGGACAATGCTCTCCAAGTTTTAAAGAAAAAGTTAAAGATCCCAAGCACTGAGCATGTTCAATCATCTGAATTATTGGCATTGTAAGAAGAGAAAGACAAGGTCCACCAAGAGATGATGGAACATAAAGGAAGAGCTGTTGAATTACTAGAGGAAAAAGACAGGTGGGAAACTGAACAGAGTGAGATGATATCTCAAATCGCCATGGTAAAAAGGGACCAAAATGATGAAAAGGAGATCATGGAGGAATTAATGAGTCAGACTCCTACTGATGAGGACCTGTCTATTGCAAATATTGAGAAGCCATTAAATGATTTTTCTGCAGATGATTTGTTAGTACCTGTTACCACCTAAGTTGTACTTAGAGGTTTTTATCAAGTGATCCCGGTGAACCGGACAAGGTTAACTTGTTCAGACTTCAAAAAGACCTTTGGAAGTACTTCTGGGAAGTGCTTGTTGTACTATATCACATGTTCATACCCCATGAGGGAATTGTAATAAATGTTCTAGAATGATAGTGTTTGTAAAAGACTCGGTCTCTTAGACTTTATTTGTCAATCCGATCAGCCCAGGGTGTTTTTTCCCTTGGTTATTATTGGTTGTTGAACAAACGACTGATAATTTCTGAGTTTTCACTCCATACCTCCAAAGTTGGGGTGGTCGGCTTGGCATTTAGGCCTATTGAGGTTATTAGATTCTATGTGTCAATGTATAAACATGCTAGACATCATTTTTGAGTCATATGAACATGTCTAAGTCCCCCCAGGTGTTTTTCATTTTTTCAATTTTTTAGTTTTTTCAGTGTTTTTTATTAAAATTTAATTTTTCCAAAACTTAGGCTATCTTTTAATAGTTTAGTTGGAAAAATTGATTTTGTAATAAAAGTGGGCCAAATAATCAGTTTCAGTCATGTAGGTGCTCATTTTCAAGCTAAGAGCACCATGTAAACCCATGGACCCACTGTTTCCTAGTTTTGAGTGATTTTCCATCACTCAGGTCAGAAAGCCCCAAAAATCAATTATTGATTATTTTAATTAATAAATTGATGAATAATGGAGCAAATCCAAAATCATAAATCAATGGATTCTCAGCCGATTTGATTGAAATCAGTCAGATCTGAAGCAGATTGACTAGATCTGACAAATCCTTGACTGAAGGAGGTGATCAAATGAGATCCAAAGTTGATATTGAGCATCCTTTATGAGGAATTTCTCCCTCCCTCTATCCTCAACACGTTTTTGGCTCAACTGGATGATTTTTGGTGGATTATTCAGTCAACAGGTTGAGGTGTTAGTAAGATCAGCCCCCCGATTGATAGTTGCACTTAGTGAGACTCAGATCTGGCTCAGCTAGACACATATTAGGCATTTATGGACTCTCCATCAGTTGATTTCACTTGATTCCATGAGTAATTGCGCCCCCCTAGGCTGGATGGCCTGTAAATTGTATATATCCAGGCACAACCTCCTCTTCCAAGCTAGTTAGAACTGGGATTGAGGTGCTGCTGCTATTGTATTGTTGTAATTCTCATTTGAAATAAAGAAAAGATTTGGAGGCAATACGGTGTGGTGCCATTACATGTGTGGATGATTATTGCCATTGTTTTACTGAGGTAACCTGTATCTGTGGTCATTTTTTGCTATTTTCTGGTAGATCTATGGTTAAGATTGGTAATTAGCTTATTACAATCTTGATAGGAAAGGTGTTGTTCAATAAGTTTATTGACTATCACTCTCCTTTGATGCATGTTTATAGATCTAGATTTAGCATGTCCTATAAGCTTATATGCATGTTATCTCGAATCTCTTTGTATGTACTAATCGGATCTCACAACTTTCTTCGCAAGTTCTTTGATTTCAGCTGAGTTGCAGGTTCATACTTTGGAGAGGATGTTGATCTAGTTTTCTTCTTCATTCTCTTCAAAAAATTTCAAAGGCATAGTCCCTCGGCATTCCACCTGAAAGCTCTACTGTGGATTTTCAAGGAAACCAACACTCTTTCTCTCTCTTCCTCCTTTAAAAATTATTAAACTTTCCTCAAACTGGTTACTTTAAGGTTTATTTTTAAATATGATCTATCTCATAAAGAAAAGCATACATAGGTCTAATTATCAAGATCCCTTCAATTCTCTATATCTTAGTTTCATTGTGCACATAAAGTTCAAATTCAAGAGATCTAGCTAAAATTGCCTTAGTGTTGCAAGTAGTTTATTGAAAAATTCATAGCTTGCTGTTAAGGTAGCTTCATTTGCTGTTCAATAATTTCAATATTCTGCAATATCAGTGCTTTTAATTGGCTGCACAAACATCAAGCCAAGATCCCAAGGAAAGCTTGCTTTCCTTGGTTCCTTTTTCATCGGTTTAGCTAGTTTAATTTCATTAGTTTTTGAGATAAAGTAGGCTGACCCAAAGGCACTCTTAAATTTCTTTGGGGAATTTTTTATTCTAATTCACTCGCTGTAATTTAGCAGGTCTGACAGAGAAGAAAGGAAGCTGCTGTCCAAAGTGGCTTTTGGAGCGCTCAAATCCCCCCAGGGGTCTCTCTTTTGTCACATAATTTGTAATTTTTTTATATAAACTGTAAGATCTTGGTTTCAGCCTATATAAGGACCAAGAAATCTTTGTTTTATCAATTCTTTTATATTGTAACCTCTGTAATAAAAGTGACCTCGGGGCGCCGATCTCTATCACACCCTAACGTGTGCGTTACGAATACAGCCCCAGAGACTCCATTTCAACCCACATATTCCTTGCGGGTAGCCGTATAGGATTTGTTTTGGACATACTCCAAGTACTCTTGGCTATATCTAGAGTCCCCCTTAAGCCTAATTTAAACAACTCATACTCCAATTTTAACTTAAAACATACCAAGATGCAATCGCAAAACATCCACTCCAAACACATGCAAGCACACTGATCTCTTTTGATTTGACTCCATTATTAAGGCACTGGTCATTTTTGTTTCATATATATATTGTTTATTAGCTTTGTGCTTTCGTGTGTTATTCTCATATCTTGTCATCTTCATTTGTTTATAGTTAAAATCTTCAAACTACTAAATAACTGATTCAGTTTAACATCACCACACTAAGAAATCATACTTAGTAACTTAATAGGGTCTACCCCCCTTGGCTTCGTTAGGAGTCGAGCCTAAATGGAGGAGTCAAGAACAAGGTGACAGGCTTAACTCGAGACTTGCCCCCAAGGACACACCGAGTGACTTGAAGATTTCTGCCACGTGATCCAGGTGTGTGAAAAGGCGGCAACATCTTTTGGCGCCGTTGCCGGGGATAAATCTTTTTATTCCCGAGTATGACTTAGCTTAACTTTTTTCTAAACAACTAAAAAGATAAAAAAAAAATTTGATTGATCTAGCCTTTAAAAAACATAAAAATTAAAACTCGATCCATCTGGCGACTCCACTGTCTAACATCCCTTCAAGAATTTCTACCCGAAGAAACCGTCGACAATTATTCAATCCTCTCCCTGATCCCGAAAGGTTTATTGGGGAAAGATTGAATAGGCAGACTTCTCGTAGAAACCTTGAGGATTTAGGAGACCAATCCATCTCAGATATCCATCACATATTTGTAGAGAGTCATGTTCACTAATCTCAAGAAATGATGGAATTTTACAAACCCCTTGACTTTTCTCAGATAGCAGGTGCTCCTCATAACATTCTGAAAGATGCTATCAAGAAGCTCCTCTGATTCGAGGGAAATAATGCTACCACTGCCAGGACTCATCTCCGAAAGTTTGAAAGGCACCTAGTCAGTTACTATGATGATGTTGCCTCTAACCATGAAGATATCAAAATGAAGCTCTTTGCTTTATCCTTAGAGGATGATGCTGCGGAATGGTATGAAAACCTTGGTAATGATTCATATAAAACCCTTAATGAATTCCTAACAGGTTTTAAGAAGAGATGGGGGGAAAATAAAGAACCAAGACATTTTCTTTCTGCCCTCCATAACATAAAGAATATGGAGAATGAAACCATTGATGAATTTAATACTAAGTTCAGGCGTGTGGTTGCGGACTTCCCTAGATAAATCAAGCCAAGGGATGCCTCGATCCTCATATATTACATCGAAGCTTTCACTGGTGATTTGAGGTACCAATTAAGGGATAAAGATCCGGTCGATCTAAAAACTGCTCAATATCTGGCTGAGAAAATAGAAAGGAATATGCAATCTTTGGGCAAGTCCAACATTCCGGGTTACACTAGGGGAAACACTTCATACAACGAAGAAAAGGGAAAATCCTTTGAATCAGAAGAAAAGGGAACCTCTAAAGACCCCATAGAAAAGATAGCTAGCATGTTTGAAAAAGTGATGACTAGTCAGGACCAATTCATGACAAACCAATCTGTGCAAATGAATAAAATCCAGAACAGAATAACCACACTGGAAAGAAATAATGGACCTAGGAATTTTCAGCCAAAACAGAATCAAGTCTATCAAAATAAGTTTCCGCAGCAAGAGCCTAGGATTCCAAACCAGTTAGACTCAACTAACCTGGTAGATGAAGTAATTCCATGGTGTAGACCTTGTCATCAATTCCACCCAGAAAGCACTTGTTATGTTGCGAATCATGTCATGGAACATGGACTTCCCGAGGTTAGTAATCAGGAAACAAATTCAAGAGAGCCTGATCATATATACATGGTAGGCTAGGCTTACCCTTTGTCACCATCCAAACAGTACAAGCCTGAGGATGAAACCATTGCAGAATCTTATAGTTAAACTTATGATGAAAACTATAATATACATGATGGAACTCCTATGTGTACTCCTTATAATGATGACAGTCTGGAAGGTCTACTACCTTGTGACCTTTTCTCTGAAGAAGATGAGTATGAAAATGAGGACAAGTATAGCTTGGAGCATGATACAAGTGACGAAGAGTCCCTTATCCCCAACAAAGATGTTGATGAGGAGTCCTGGACATTCATGGAAAATCCAGTCTATGACATGAATAAAGAGGAAAATAATGAACCAGAAACTTTTGATGGTTTTGTTGATTTTTCTGTCTATGACATATCTAAAGAAGAGAGCATGGACCATGTGGCCTTGGGAAACTTTGATATGAAAAAGGAGCATGCAGTTTATGCACATTATCAGTCTGATACATATATCAATATCAGTAATGAAGACAAAGAGAACTCAATATCGGAGCCTGATATCAGCAATGGGGAATCCATCACATTTAACATAAATGATGGTGATGACTATTGGAATTTTTGTGGATATCTTTTTAAGAATCCTATCTATGCTATACCCAGCGAGGGGAGTGTCTATTTAGAGATTTGTGGAAGTCCAATCTACTATAATTCCATAGAGGGAAGCATGAATCTGGAGACCTTGGAAAATCCTAGTATGGAAAAGCAGCATTCAAAACTCTTATATGATCATTCAGAGTCATATCATGCAAAGCCGCACAAGGGTATCAGTAATGAAGATATGGAGAAGCAGTTTTGTGAAAAGATGGATGTGATGCAGTTATTAGAATATCAATCTCAACTATCATCTTCACATATAGAGTTTTCTCATGACTTGGAGCTGCTTGGGGCTTATACAGTGAATTATCATTCGGTAAGCCTTGATGATCAGTATGATGGTGTAGTCAATCTGCCTCATCATTCCAATTTGTACATCAACCCTATCCAGTCTTGGATAGAAGCAGCCTGCGCAAGCACTTACCAGTTTGGGAGGAAGTTTGACTACATTATTCATGCCTATGATTTCCCATCCATCCCGCCCATTCTAGATCATCACGTAGGTTTGCATTTTCTAAATAAAGTATCCTTACTTTGGCTGGTAACCAAAGACAAGGAAATTTTTTTTTATGTCAATAAAATGCTTAGGTGGTTACATTGGATTTCTGATTACACTTAATCCTTTTTATATCATGCTTAGAGTAGGAAAATAAGCTCTTTGAAAGAGAGCATTTACTTTCTGCATTTCTATTTTTAGCTATAATAAAACTTTGCTTCTTTTAGTTAGTTACATCTATTTTGTTTAAATAAATTAGCTTAATGGTTCATTTGGTTTTTCATAAAACTTGTGCTACTGAGGTTTTTCTTGTCAAGTTGAGATGTTTTTGCAGGGTATATAAACCAGATATTCTAGTGTTCTTGTATCCTCTCCTTGACCTTAAAGACCAGATCGAGCACACGTCCCACAGTTGGAGCCAGAATGTTACCACCTAAGTTGTACTTAGCGGTTTTTATCAAGTGAGCCTGGTGAACCGGACAAGGTTAACTTGTTCGGACTTCAAAAAGACCTTTGGAAGTACTTCTGGGAAGTGCTTGTTGTACTATATCACATGTTCATACCCCATGAGGGAATTCTAATAAATGTTCTAGCATGATAGTGTCTGTAAAAGACTCGGTCTCTTAGACTTTATTTGTCAATCCGATCAGCCCAGGGTGTTTTTTCCCTTGGTTATTATTGGTTGTTGAACAAACGACTGATAATTTCTGAGTTTTTCACTCCATACCTCCAAAGTTGGGTTGGTCGGCTTGCATTTAAGCCTATTGAGGTTATTAGAGTCTATGTGTCAATGTATAAACATGCTAGACATCATTTTTGAGTCATATGAACATGTCTAAGTCCCCCTAGGTGTTTTTCAATTTTTCAAATTTTTAGTTTTTTCAGTGTTTTTTATTAAAATTTAATTTTTCCAAAACTTAGGCTATTTTTTAATAGTTTAATTGGAAAAATTTATTCTGTAATAAAAGTGGGCCAAATAATCAGTTTCAGTCATGTAGGTGCTCATTTTCAAGCTAAGAGCACCATGTAAACCCATGGACCCACTGTTTCCTAGTTTTGAGTGATTTTCCATCACTCAGGTCAGAAAGCCCCAAAAATCAATTATTGATTATTTTAATTAATAAATTGATGAATAATGGAGCAAATCCAAAATCATAAATCAATGGATTCTCAGCCGATTTGATTGAAATCAGTCAGATCTGAAGCAGATTGACTAGATCTGACAAATCCTTGACTGAAGGAGGTGATCAAATGAGATCCAGAGTTGATATTGAGCATCCTTTATGAGGAATTTCTCCCTCCCTCTCTCCTCAACACGTTTTTGGCTCAACTGGATGATTTTTGGTGGATTATTCAGTCAACAGGTTGAGGTGTCAGTCAGATCAGCCCCCCAATTGATAGTTGCACTCAGTGAGACTCAGATCTGGCTCAGCTAGACATAGATCAGGCATTGATGGACTCTCCATCAGTTGATTTCAATTGATTCCATGAGTAATTGCGCCCCCCCTAGGCTGGATGGCCTGTAAATTGTATATATCCAGGCACAGCCTCCTCTTCCATGCTAGTTAGAACTGGGATTGAGGTGTTGCTGCTATTGTATTGTTGTAATTCTCATTTGAAATAAAGAAAAGATTTGGATGCAATACGGTGTGGTGCCATTACATGTGTGGATGATTATTGCCATTGTTTTACTGAGGTAACCTGTATCCGTGGTCATTTTTTGCTATTTTCTGGTAGATCTGTGGTTAAGATTGGTAATTAGCTTATTACAATATTGATAGGAAAGGTGTTGTTCAATAAGTTTATTGACTGTCACTCTCCTTTGATGCATGTTTAGAGATCTAGATTTAGCATGTCCTATAAGCTTATATGCATGTTATCTCGAATCTCTTTGTATGTACTAATCGGATCTCACAACTTTCTTGGCAAGTTCTTTGATTTCAGCTGAGTTGCAGGTTCATACTTTGGAGAGGATGCTGATCTAGTTTGCTTCTTGATTCTCTTCAAAACATTTCAAAGGCATAGTCCCTTGACATTCCACCTGAAAATCTACTGTGGATCTTCAAGGAAACCAACACTCTTTCTCTCTCTTCCTCCTTTAGAAATTATTAAACTTTCCTCAAACTGGTTACTTTAAGGTTTCTTTTTAAATCTGATATATCTCACAAATAAAATCATGCATATATCTAATTATCAAGATCCCTTCAATTCTCTAGATCTTAGTTTCATTGTGCACATAAAGTTCAAATTCAAGAGATCTAGCTAAAATTGCCTTAGTGTCGCAAGTAGTTTATTGAAAAATTCATAGCTTGCTGTTAAGGTAGCTTCATTTGCTGTTCAATAATTTCAATACTCTGAAATATTAGTGCTTTTAATTGGCTTCCCAAACACCAAGCCAATATCCCAAGGAAATCTTGCTTTCCTTGGTTCCTTTTTCATCGGTTTAGCTAGTTTAATTTCTTTAATTTTTGAGATAAAGTAGGCTGACCCAAAGGAACTCTTAAAGTGATTTGGGGAATTTTTTATTATAATTCACTCTCTGTCATTTATAAGGTCTGACAGAGAAGAAAGGAAGCTGCTGTCCAAAGTGGCTTTTGGAGCGCTCAAATCCCCCCAGGGGTCTCTCTTTTGTCACATAATTTGTAATTTTTTTATATAAACTGTAAGGTCTTGGTTTCAGCCTATATAAGGACCAAGAAAGCTCTGTTTTATTAGTGCTTTTATATTGTAACCTATTTAATAAAATCATCCTTTGAATAGGCTCTTTCGAGCCCATTCCCCATCCCCCCTGGGGGGATTCGCGTCGGTGCCATTTTCGTCCTTTTTCTGCTTATTTCCTTTTACTAGAATCGATCTGATTTGTAGGGTAGTATATTTTATCTTTTTGTTAATTCCATATTCCATATCTCATTTTCAAAAGTAATTATAATACATACCCCACGATTTCTCGAGTGACCCGCAAGGGGAAAGAGATTCGTGGTAGGATTAATCAAAAAACCAGATTTATGTAGTTTTGTTATTTTCTCATCTTTTGTTTATCAGCATTTTAAAATTAACCCGTCCTTGATTCCTTAATTGAGATCCACTTGGATCGAAAGAGGTTCTTGGAGGCTTTTCTTTTAAGCAAGAACACATCTTTTAAAACTTATTAAAATTTACAAGACTCCAGTGTGTATGCTCTACACTTGGCTGCGGTTCGTCTGATCAGTCAAGCTATATCAAAAGCACTTGGGTGACTAGCATAACTAGGACTCACCTTCCCCAATTAACAAACCATTAGGTGAAAATCCAACACCTCGATCAAACCTTTACGGTGGCAAAATACCCAAAGGAAGCGGGAACCTACTGAAAAGTGACCTCGGGGCGCCAATCTCTGTCACACCCTAATGGGTGCGTTACGAACATAGCCCCAGAGACTCCATTTCAGCCCACATATTCCTTGCGGGTAGCCGTATGGGCTTTGTTTTGGACATACTCCAAGTACTCTCGGGTATATCTGGAGTCCCCCTTAAGCCTAATTTAAACAACTCATACTCCAATTTTAACTTAAAACATACAAAGATGCAATCGGAAAACATCCACTCCAAACACATGCAAGCACACTGATCTCTTTTGATTTGACTCCATTATTAAGGCACTAGTCATTTTTGTTTCATATATATATTGTTTATCAGCTTTGTGCTTTCGTGTGTTATTCTCGTATCTTGTCATCTTCATTTGTCTATAGTTAAAATCTTCAAACTCCTAAATAAATGATTCAGTTTAACATCACCACACTAAGAAATCATACTTAGTAACTTAATAGGGTCTACCCCCCTTAGCTTCGTTAGGAGTTGAGCCTAAACAGAGGAGTCAAGAACAAGGTGACAGGCTTGACTCGAGACTTTCCCCCAATGAAATCTGTACAAGTACATCAATTTTCTTTTAAAAGCATGGATAATTCAGAATCAAGTCCAATTATATGGAAAAGCGAAAGCAATCTCTGGAAGATACAAGGAATTTACTCCCACGGGTAAGGAGTTTAAGCAATCCAAAAACCTCCTTGATTTCTGCCCGAGATACAGAAATAAATACCTTCAAATTGGCCATGGTTAATGATAAAAAGATGACAGAGATTGAAGTAAGGTTGGACAAGATTAGTGTACCTGAGAAGATACAGCTACACAAGCAAACAAGTGACATTATTTATTCAAATCTATTGCAAGCTATGATGAAAATCAATAAGCTACAAATTTTGGTAGATAAGTTGGAGGTTCAAGTAAAACATAAAAGAGTTGAAAATAAGGCCAATGCAATTCAAATTAAAAAGCTACAAGCAGATATTATCAGTTCAGGAAGTGAAAAAGATAACACACAAGCGATCAGAAGAATGTTGGAAGAAAAGGACAATGCTCTCCAAGTTTTAAAGAAAAAGTTAAAGATCCCAAGCACTGAGCATGTTCAATCATATGAATTATTGGCATTGCAAGAAGAGAAAGACAAGGTCCACCAAGAGATGATGGAACATAAAGGAAGAGCTGTTGAATTACTAGAGGAAAAAGACAGGTGGGAAACTAAACGGAGTGAGCTGATATCTCAAATCGCCATGGTAAAAAGGGACCAAAATGATGAAAAGGAGATCATGGAGGAATTGATGAGTCAGACTCCTACTGATGAGGACCTGTCTATTGTAAATATTGAGAAGCCATTAAATGATTTTTCTGCAGATGATTTGTTAGTACCTATGTCCCAAGTAAGCCTAAAGGATCAAGAAATAAAGGAGTTAAAGGTAGAAAATGAAAAGATCAAGTATGAATTAGCCAAATCAAGTGAGAATAAAAATAAAATATTGCAACACAGGAATCAGCTGCAAAAGAAATTCAATGAACTAAAAGAAAGAAACATTGGGAAAGGTCCTCTCCAAGGGGCAAAGCACATCATTTGGGACACCTTATCTATAGAAATCACTAAATTCAAGCACCATCTGAACTTTATAGATGATCAAAACATATTGGTCAATTTGGCCCACCAAAGACTAAAGTTAGTGAATGAAAATATGGAAAGAAGACCCCTTACCACAGCTCAAAACACCTTGAATTTTTTAAATTCATTGAGATACCAAAAATTACATGACATGGGAATAAAGGACAGAATATCAATAGTACTATGGGCTAAAAGGTTTATCCACAAACATCATTTAATGAAGACAGTCTAGGACAAGGCAAATGAAATGCTTTCAGAGGTTAATAACTTCAAGCAAGCTTTCAAAGAGCTATTTGAGGACGGCCTACCATCCTTTTGGGACGAGGAAGGGTGGATTTTCTCTCAAGAGCACTATCACTGGTTGTTAGTTCAGAGCCGCATGGATCATTCCAAATTTGATGATTTGGAAAAAGGCCTAACACGGAAAGCTATTGTGGAGAAATTGACAGAGGATTTCGAAATCTTACAAAAGTTCCTAATCATGAGGAGAGGATTGCCCAAGCTATCATACAAAGCTTACATGGAGTTAGAAGTGTCAATTTGAGAGATGATGGAATATGATACCCCAAGCTCGAAACAATGGAAAGCTGTGGAAAGGTTCAGAAAGACAAAATACATCCTTCATTGATGAGAACAGATGTCGCGCGCTGAGGAGCTGCTGGGATAGGCCTTGTACCAAGTTTATTTAATTTAATGATCTGTTAGGATTGAAGCTATAGTTTATTCGTAGAAGTTAGGAATTTAGTTACAAGACTTTAATTAATCCGGTCATTCAGTTATGGATCTTCTTGGAAGATGGATCATTTTATGTATATATTTGCATCTATTTTATTTGATGGTGGTTGGAACCCATCGTGTTGTTGAAGGTTTTGAAAGACATATTATTTTTGAATAACAGAGCAAATGCATAAGAATTATCAGAGATTCCTGTGTTATTTCCATTACAGTCCATATTTCTTTCCTTATGTGATTGTTTTTCTAGTGTAACACTTCATTCTGTTTTTCTTCGTATCTGAAACACAGTATTGGATGGTTAGAATTCATAATGTTTATGCTCTGATCATCATTTTGGATATTTTATACATTCTTCTACTAAAATTAATATAGAACTCATCTTTGATGCCCTCTATTAATGGGCTATTCATTGTCTCTTCTGTCCCACCTGAACTAAATGAATGAATGTGATGAAATGATTACCTTGCCTTTGATAAATCTCATGTATGTGTCTTTGTGATATTTTTATTTTTATGTGACTCCATGACCAATGGTTATGTGTTGTTTCAACCATCTATACAAATCTTTGGATGTTAATTATATCTAGTCTTGTTAAATCTATATTGAGAGATCCTTCTCTGGAAGAAAAACCAGTTTCTTTCTACAGTGGTTTTGCTGTTACCTAGGAATTTAACTTTACAACCTTGGGTACATTCTAAGTGCTAACACCCTCAAAGGAGCCTATAAACCTAAAAGGAGCTAAATTTATGGTGGAAGGGGCTAAAAGTACATAAAAGGGGCTAAAGCCTAGACCAAGGGCTTAAAACCCTAAAACCCCTAAAAAAGCTATAAAAGGAGGGTGGGGGTCACTCTCAAAACACCTCTCTCTTACATACTGTTATGCTTCCCATGGATTCCTTGAGACCCTTTGTCTCTCAAGCCACCCACACTCCCTCTCCTCCATCTCCATTGAGCCATAGCTCCCCCATCCAAGAGAGAGAGGTGCTTCTTCAAGCCAGGGCATGGTGGCCCAATTCCATCAAAGAGAAGGTATACCAATGTTGTTTCTTGCATTTTCTTTAGTGTTTTGTAGTTTTTTGCTAAATCATTTTTATTTGCAGGTTTGTGTATAACATGTTTTTGTAGGTTTTAGTTTCTAATAGTTGTTTGCATGTTATTGGAAGTGGAACCCTAACCCATTGTTTGCAGAGGGGTTCTCCATCATTTCTCTTCTTTATGTTCTTTATTTTATTTCTGTCTAGTTTTATTCCTGCTTTTCTTTTCTGCATTTCCACAGAGGAACCTATCCTTCCGTCCTATAGACAGAAGGTAGCCATTCCTACACCTGTAGCAAGGAGAAATCCCTGCTACACACATATCCTATTTTTACTGATTAGCTGAGAGGCCTAATAACCCAACAGGTCGAACTTCCCCTCACTTCTAGGGATGGCTTTCCTTAGAAGACTCAAAAATACATTTTAATAATACTTTTTTTGGGTACTATTGACTCGACTTACAATAGAGGTTTACCTCAATAATTTACATCACCAACTACATAAATGAAATCCCTAATTGAAGGAACAACATCTCTAGAAGGGGTAATAACACTAATAATAAAAAATAGAATATCCTATGCAGTCACATTTATTTAACACTCCCTCTTAACAAGGAGGCATTCTATAACAAAATATATATGTACAAATGATTAGTAAGTCTATACGTTGCAACACCCCGGTTTTGACCCCATTTGCATGATGTATATAATGTAATTAATCGTGGTGAGGAGCTAAAGGCAAAAGACCCACCATCGATTCGGTTGTGTATGTTTCGGCAATAGGGATAGTTGCCGATGGTATATTGTGTTATCTGGCACATTATAGTTTGGAATCATGTAAACATGCACATCAATTAAAATAAACCTACAGCCAGCTATGAAGGTGCAACGTTAAAAATGAAAAGGGCATGATTCCAAAGGATAAGGGTGGAGGATGTCAAACCTTTAACTATTGGGGGGGGGGGGGGGGGGCATGAAAATCCATGTGTTACCACCTTGTTTGATTTACCATCTTCCCTTGTCTCATCCAACCACTTTAATGTCTTGTTGAGTAGTTGAGGCAGTTATGGCTGCGAGTGGAGTGTGGCAAGGCTGTCAGTCCTTGCCCACGTGTACACTCCACCAGTGAGTTGACCTCACATTAGAAGAAACCTCCACAACCATCCTCTCCATGATGCCACTCTTCCCAGCTCTGTTCACTCTCACAAAGGGATGCACAGGAAGAGGTCGATTCATTTTCCTCATGCATCGGTCGGGGGATTTTCTTTTGGTTTTGTGCATGCAGCGAGCTGGAAGAGCGGCCTCAAGGGCATGATTTTTGCTATGTATGTGAAATAGCCATGGTTTTAATCCACTATTCTGGCTTGCTGTTGGTTTAAGCCATGATTTGGGTTTCTGTCATTCTTCCCCTAATTTTTGGATGTCGTTGAGAGTCTGATTTATTCTTCCATTTTGGACTCCCCATTACATTGAGCAATTGTGTGTGCTGTGGGCTCGTGGATGTTGCTTGGCTATTGATTGCCACATCTCGTTAGCTGAGTTTTCCTCTATCCACGCTGGATTTTGGCTTCTCCTCTGTTTTGAGACTGTGTAAGGTTTCCATAGTTTTTATTGTAAGTTTGGGCTATTGATGTACCCTAGTTTTGAATTGCTATTGAGTTGTTTTGGCCATGCTAGGGCCAAGAACAACCCTGAGTTGTCTTGTGGACCTAAACTGTACTCCACCCTTTGTTTAGGATTGTTACCCAGTTGTCTTTTCCTTATTCACAGAGCTGTGAATGGGTTGTTTTACTGCAGTATGCAGTGGTTGGTCTTCGAACTGTTGTGAGTGGGATTAGAGGCTAGGTATGCATGAGAATATTGGTGTTGAGGACACCAGCTTGGCATTTAGCCTATCCTAGATCCTTGATGACCTGGTAAAACCCTACTATGTGGGTTGGCTGATTGACAAACCTTGGCTATGTGTAAGCCTGCATTGACCCTTATTCCTTGAGGAATCATGCCCAGCTTGGGGGTGGTAGCGTTGCTGAGATATTGATGAGCACGCTGGCCTATGGTTGGGTGGAACGTTGCAGCGAATGATGAGCACGTTGGCCTATTTCGTGAGAATGATGAACATGCTAAATGCCGGAACGTATATGTTTGCTTCCACTGAATGTTGAGTAACCATGCATCCTTGTATCTTTGTATAATGAATTATGCATCTTGGTATGTATTATGTTAAGCTTTTTAATATCAGCATTGATGCATGTTCATGTTCATAGAGCTGTTTTCCCATATGATTGTCGTTAGTAGCTTCCTCCTCACCGGTCGAAGGGTCGGGGACGTTACATACATCATAGGAGGTTTTCACAACTACATTATCATTATCATCATCCGTGGGATACCAAAATCACGGAGCATCACATTTTGATCATCACATCATGAGAACATATGTATGAGCATTGTATATCAACGCATCATCATGATCATTGCATCTCGTCGCATCATCAAAAGTATCACATCTCATTGCATCATCATGAGCATAACCTCTCATTGCATCATCATGAGCATAAATTTCTAGATGTCTTCCATCTCTACTATAAATTTATTGATATTGTGCACTAACCCGATATGTTGGAAAAGAGGTTTCATTCTAGATAAGTAGCAATGGAATGTTGTATAGAACCATAATCCACTTACCCATCACATGCATATTAGTAATATACTTTCCATTAATCCAAACATTATATCATGCATAATACATTTCCTTGAACATATATATGTACATAACTAAACAATGTTAGTTAAGAAACTAGATATATAGGAAATGACAAATCAAATGCTTATCTTTGTTTGTATGGTAGACTCCTTATTGATCTGTATGTCCTTGCAATAATAACTGGAGCCTTCATCATCTGATTCTAGGAACCCGTGTACTGGTTCTAAGTGTCACTAAATTCATTCCTTCTTATCCAATGGTGAAATAGATAAGAGTATGATCTTTGTATTCACTAGTAGAATTCATATTCCTAATCACTTGAGGAATCTTCCTTCTCTTATATGAATCTTTTATTAGTTGGTTCATCATCATCAGCGATGTGAGCATCATGTCTTTTCTTATTTGACTTCTTGTTGAAGGAGCCTCTATTTCTGGGACAATCTCTTGAGTAGTGTTCATTATCATCACAAATGTAGCATCAAATTTTTGGAAGGATCTCTTATTAATTCATTTCTTCTTATGTTGTGATGATGGGCCTCCTTGTTTATGTGATTTATTTTGGAGTAAATTGTAAGATCTTGATCTATAGTTTCTCCCATATTATCCTGTTATGAGTAGATATTCTTCTTGTGTGCATCCTTCCCATAGTCTATTGAAATAGATAAACTTCCTTCTTACACATATTCCTTGAATGAATGAATCTCATGATATTAGAAGCCCATTCAAGGTTTTAATCTCCATTTCTTCTTCTTCAATTTTGTCTCAAATGGATTCTAGTTTCTCCTTGATATGAGAGATTATTGTGAAGTAAGATTGAATGCTTTCTGACATTTGCATATTTACATCCTTGAGTTGAGTTCTCAAGGTCATGTTCTTGTTGATATCATTTCCTTCCTACAATATGGTAAACATCGAACATATCCTTGGGAATATTTAAGGATGATACATGTGATATTTAATGGATACATAAATAATCCTCTTGGATTTGACTAAGTCCTTATTTTTCTTTGTCTTCATTCCCCTCTAGATTTGCGGCTTCTTCTTTATCATAGTTCTCTAAGTCATGCGTCTTCAAGTATTAGAAGCACTCTATACTTCCATGTTTGGTATTTCTAGGCTCCTTCAATATTTTCCTTAGTATTGGTACTATTTTTCATGATGATAAAAATGAGAATCTCAAATATAAATAGAGAGGATATAACTTACTGATGAGATTGCTTCAACTTAATGCTTGCTTGAAAGATTTTCTGGAAGAATGCTTCTAGTGAACCTAGTGTTTCATGGAGAACCATAAGTTTTCAACTTAGGTATATTTCACATCTAATTGTATAGAAATATATGCCACTTAAAGGTGAGATGAGCAGCACACTCATTTTCCCAAAACTATGAACAAAACTGCAAAATATATGACTCCCTAGTTTTCTTCGGAAACAATGTTAAGTCAAAAATTGAAGATCCATAGAATGAAAAAATTATTCCATAAAAATATGCGCCCTCCTAGGGATAGTTTTATTGTCCTCCTTTTTCAACTGATCACTGGAGGGAAGTACGTGGAGTAGGAATCCCTAGTTTCTTCAATTCTTCTACATAATTTCTTGATCTTGTTTCTTCTATATATTAGACATCTATTCTCTTAAAGCTATGCACATTTGTCCTGAGGTGGCGCGATCTATCTTATTTCCAACCCCATAGGTTAGAGAAGACCTGGATTCACCAAGAGGAGCTTATGCAAATTTTCTCAATGTGACTTATTTGAGTACTAACAAACTTGTACAGACTGCCATGTGTCACTGTTTCCCCTTTAAATTATGAAACTCAGACCGAAAAAACTAAAATCCGTACCCTATCTGCAACATCTTTCAAAATTTGATTTGGACCTTCCTAGCCAGAGATATAGAAATTATCCCTATAAAGTGTCCTATTTGAGACTGGATTGTAGAGAAGGTTAGAACCTTGGATTTGAGGAATCAAATCTCCTAAAGTATAGAGATATGTGGCTGAAATTCATAGGAAAGGAATAGTAAGATTTCTTCTTAGGCCAGTAAAAATTTAATCTCCTGAGCCTTCTCCAATATTGAGTGATAGCGAATGTAGCAGGATGACTAATTTTTTTCTTCTATGGTTTTCAAGCATGAAATCCTAATCTCTAGTAGCTTCCATTGTTGCAATATTTCAACTGTACAATTAATTCTTCCAGGGTGTCTCTGGTACCATATTAATTTTGTAATGGTTATACAATATCTAAAAACATTTAGAATCATAAAATCATAACCATATACAAAAGGATTACTTAAATAAATACAAGCACAACCACACAAAAGAACACATATATTTATCCCAGGAAACCCTCATAAGGAATAAAACCCAACAAAACTTCCTCGATATAGACTTAAACCAAGTATGGTGTAAGACGCAATAATAAGACTTATAAGACCCCAAGAATAATATTGAGCTTCTTCCTCTCTCCTAGTTGGACTATTTCTTCTCTCTCTAGTACAACTGCTTGAGTTTTCTCCTTGTCCAAATGAGGGAGTCACCTCTCCTATTTTTTTTTACCAACTAAGAGGCCTGATAACCCAACTGGGCCAATTTCTCCTCTCTTTTAGGTCCAACTTGCCTTGGAAAACTCAAAAATACATTTTAATAATACTTTTGTGGGTACTACTGATCCGACATACAACAAAGGATTTACCTCAAGAGTTTACATGACCAATTACGTCACTGGCATCCCTAATCGAATTAACAACATCTCGGTGAATGGGTAATAACAATAATAATACAAAATATAATATCTTCCGCAGTTACATTTCTTTAACACTAAAGTGTAAGAGTTGTGTAATATTTGTGGGGAGACCTTCACAATGTATTTATACGATGATCCAATATTTTCTTACCCATGTTTTTTCATAGTGTATGGTATTTACCATGGTTTTTGACCCATTCTCATTTTAGGGTTTTTTGGTCATTTTTGGGAGAATGGGGGTTTATTGCAATAAATGCTTAATTTCCCTGTATTTATGGGGGAAGGAATAATCATGTTTTGGACCAATTTTTGTGGAATTTAATTGTGAAGGTTAAAATGGAGGGAATATTGGTGGGATTATGATGTATAATTATTGTTTGGACTCAATAGAGCTATGTAAACAATATTTGGGGTTAACAATCCTACAACCATTTGTTTTGATTGTGGGATTCTTATGAATGGTGTAGATATAAGTTTAATGATTTTAGACTTAAAATTCATGTGATTCTCATATGAAACATTTATGTTTTAAATATATATAGGTATACTAACTAGGTGTATACTATTAATCTACATAGGTTTTAGGTACTTGGTCTCGAGATCTGAGATTGGGATCCTCTACCTAGTTAGGGTTTATGGGGAGCATTCTACCTAGGATGGAAATAGTATATGATAGTCGTTATAAATTTTATTTTACTGTATTTGTCTATCAACTGATAAATACAATATTGAAATATATAAAAATTGAAATAAACAATTGTTGGCCCTAGTGGAACTTAGGTAGAGTTCTATTGGAATTTTGCTCAAGTATGAAAAGATTTAGGTCGTAAGAAGGATGAAGGAAGCTATGAAAAAAGTATAAGAAGAAGGAAGAAGGATTTTTGACATACGAAACCATAGAAAAAAGAGTAGAAAGAGGCAGAGTTCACGATAGGGTAATAGTTTGTGAAAGAGGAAGAACATGCGAGAGAGGAAGAGTGCATGATAGAGGAAGATTTCGTGACAGTAGAAGAGTTCATGATAGAAGAGAAGCTGTGATAGAAGGAAATGATGAAAAAATATGAGTTGAAATAGAGGAATGCATGCCATAAGGTGTGCAGCAACACAACGTCTAGAAAGCGACCGTTCAGAAAGATCGCGGGTATGGGGTTGGCTAGAGTCAGTGAAATTCCCAAGTATGAAAGCATCTTTGTAATTTTGGGTCATTAGTGCCTAGTGACATGTATTTATAGAAAATGAATGAAAAACTATTGGCTAATGGAATGAAGTGGACTAAGAGAGAAAGGTAAGAGTCTATAAGAAGGAAGAACCTAGGATAAGTGGGGGTTGCTACTTCTGGATCATGAGCTTTTGGCTTGGTTTTTTCTATGTGTTACTAGCTTCAGGAATGTTAAGTTAGTGTCTACCACTTTTAGTTGTTTTTATGTTGTTGTATCTATTCAGTAGTTGTTTTGGAGAAGAGTCAAAGATGTCTACAGTTGAGTGAGAAAAGTTGTAAAGAATCCAAGTAGATCCAAGCTATTTATGGATCAACAGTAGAGTAGGATAGTTAAGAGTTGTAGAGTTATATAAGAAGTTGACTCAATCCAAAATGTGTACGGATAAATGATAGAGTCAATTAGATAAGAAACGACGATAGAAGACTAGAGAGCATGAGAGGAGAGAGAATTATGTATTGACAAGAGCATCAGATCTATAAAATATTCTGCATCTATGTGTGTAGACAAAAAGGTTCCATATATTTCTCATGCCAGATGAAGAGCATGTTTATGGTTTTTCTAGTATGGGTTTACATGTTAAATTTTCTTTAGAATATGTGATTCATAAATGTGTTGTGTCGCATGTATGTTTTTGTGAATGAATGTTTATGTATTTGCTTACAATTGAGTTATATGCATATGTTGCACAGTGGTAATCGGAATCACTTATACTCCATGATATTTACTGTTATAGTATTTGTGATGGTTGAATAGAGTTGCATATTAACTATGCATAATTAGTTTAAGTAACCCACTCCTTGGATTTGGTTGGATAACTTGGTAAGATACCAAAGGAAGTGAAATCCCCCACCCAACTCTAGAAACTTGGTTTTGACAGTTACCCATAAGAGAGATATCTCTGGTGAGACTGCATCTACATTGTATGTACTACAGACTGAGCCTTGTTATGTCAGGATGATATATTGTGATTTGTTGCATGCAAAGGAGGGGCTGAATCTGGGTTGAATAATAGAGATAAGAATCGTCAATAAATGCTTCCATTGCTAGGACTGAATAATTGTGGTGATGGTTATGTTATGGCATATGACAAATCCTAAAATCCAAGATTGGGTGGATTTTAAAGCATTAGAACTTGCGAAAGAAGAGCATAAAGGATCTTGGTTGAATCCAACAGAGTGGTTGGGTTGATACTTTTATACATAGATTCATGAGATTTTATTTTTTGAGTTTCCTATTCTGTTGCATGAGTGGTTATCAAATTTATCCACCCAACCAAGAAATTTTCAAGGAGGAGAACTGACATAGTGGAATCCTAAGTTGATTCGGCGGATGAAGAGTGTTAGAAACCTTGTTTCAAGGGATGCTTATTTTTTGGTAGATAGTATTTTGTAAGGTTATATTTATGAGTTTGTTTTCAACATGATAACCTCATATAGTGAGGTAGAAAAAAAAAATTCCGAGGACCCCAAGAAAGAGATTTTTTATCTTTGAAAACGTGGATAAAGATGATCATATGTGGAAAAGGATTCCTAAGAATGTGACAGTTAGAAGAACTATGCACATAGATTTGTATATGTTGCATACTGAAGTGTGTGAAAAATGGAGCAAAATAAGATGAAATATTCCCTTTTGATATAGGAAATAAACTATAGGTTGGATATTTGAGAAGTGGAAGAAGGATTCGGTCAAGAAAGAGAAGAAAGATCGTGGAAGGAAGGGGAAGTTGTAGTATGACCAGAGAAGAAGAATACAAGCTCACGTCACATGATGATGAAGGTTCTTATGATGAAGAAGAGGAAAATAATATGATATCTAAAGAATAAGAAGAAGCATAATATCCAGACTTAGAGCACAAGTACGATACCCATACAACCCCACACACATCACCGAAGGAAAGATCTAGAAACTCATCTTCAAGTGGTTTTGTAAATACAAGTAGTAATAACATTGTGAATAGAGGACAAGGTAGTCCATTTAGTAAATCATTTTTCCCAAGCATACCAATAGTTAACATCATGGTTTGGACCAATATTAAGTTGTTTATATTTAATGGAAAACAGTTAGAATACCCAGAGAAACATTGGTTTCTCTATGAAGCTATGTGGACTGTACGACAGGTCCAAGATGAAGTGATAAAGAAAGCACAATTGATCACAACCTTGAGGGGTCATGTGATAGAATGGTACATGAAAATTTTTGTAGTTCTAGTGGGAGTTACATAGAAAACACTCAACCAAATTCGAGTAGGAATGATACATGAGTTCAGAAAGATGAAATGTGAGCGAAGTGCATCACATTAAAGAAATTAAGTAGTTACCTATAGAGTTTGTCTGGGAGTTTGACCAAATATTTAACACATTGTTACCCAAGTTAATATTTCAGATGTCGTATGTACAACAAAAAGAATGGTTCATTGATGCACAATCGTCCGACATATGAATCCTAGTGATGCAACAAACAATAGTGTCACAGAATGAAGCTATAGAGACATCCATGAAGTTATAATCCTGATCGATTGGAGTAACCAATGCAAGGATGATGCAAATTCAGTCATAACTATCTAACCTTACGCTGCAATTCCAAGACATTAGGAAAGGGAAAGAGATTTAGGAAGAATTATGTTGTACAAGATTTAGAATAGAGGGAGACCATAAAGAGAATTTCCCAGTGCTAATGACCTATGTCACAACAGGAGCATCAAACATGATAAATACAAATGGGATGCATTGGTCTAGAATATATCAGAATTGAGACCATCGGTTGGAAGAGTGCTTGTACTTGTAGAATATTATAAGTGCATCGAATTTTCTGTATTGTAAATTTTGTAAATCTATAGAACAAAATGAGAAGGATTGCATAACATTCCAGCTGCTGCAAGAGAACACAATGGAAACTTACTTGATGAAGAATGATGAATAGAAGCAATATTAGAGAGCACAAAATCAATATCAACCTCCTCAATATCCACTGGCTCAATATCAACAACTGCAGTATACTCATCCACAATATCAACAAAATATTCATCGCTGCAACAATACCCTCAACCTAGGGGGTGGAAATTTTTGGGGTCGAGGAAAACAACAACAAGGAGGAGGAGGATCTAGTCAAGGAAGAGGCCAATTCATATGCTTATTAAATTTATCACATAGATCTATGGATCAACACACAACTCACATAATAGATCACACAATTTTATTTAGAAATTGAAGAATGGAATAGTGAAAAAATGTCTTGCAACTGTTAATGCTTTCATTAATCAAAAGTAATTAGATAATTAATTACAATGAATAACAATGGCTAAATAGCCTCATGCATTTTGAAACCATCTGAGGAAATTAGAACTGCTTGAACTCTACTTGACTAAATGGTTAACTGACCTTTTCTAAATCATTATCGGAGTTCATCAGAGTTCAAAATCCAAACTCAAGTGTCTAATTCAGTGTTAACTAGTCTAACTGATTGAGGTAGGTGAGTAGATGCGCCTCACCTGCATGCATCCATGCAATCCTAGTGCTAATTGAGTAGAACTAATTTTAACGGACTAGAACTAAATGTAACTAACTCCTAATTGAGCTTTACTAGTCACCAACTGAACTCAACTAATGGAGGTTGGTATCGACACTCCCAGTGGATCCTAATTTGTAGGGATTAATCTAGGAGGATCCCAAACTGATGCATGAAAGTGAAATTAGTGGAATTTGGCCTCAATTAGTGTTCACCACACTTTAGTAACTAGTACATGTGCCCCAATTAGGCCAAGTGGACACAATGGTGCTAGTGACTAAAAATAGACTGAAAGGACTCCCGATTTAGACATGACTCTTGATTTAGACATAAATTACCAAATTGGACAAGGAAGGATTATAATCCTAACACCCCCCTGAATGATAACTTGGAAAATTTGTGGACCTTGGTAACTAAGACCATAGGTTACCCATTATAGTAAGTAAAGTAACTACTCAATACAAGGATCTTGGGAAAAAACACATGGAAAAAAATCCCCCCTCTAACTAAGAAGAAAGAATCGGGATTCATGTTTGAAAAACTTGAAAATATGTTGCTGCAATATCTGTGATGTACAGAAGCAACATGCATGATGTTTTGTGCACAGGTATCCTAGGGCCTGGCATGTAGACTTCTCCATCTTCTCCTAGAATGATGACGGAAGGAAGGAGGA
Source organism: Pseudotsuga menziesii (assembly GCA_001517045.1). Lineage (NCBI taxonomy): Eukaryota > Viridiplantae > Streptophyta > Pinopsida > Pinales > Pinaceae > Pseudotsuga > Pseudotsuga menziesii. Next base: position 368,500 of record LPNX011008938.1, on the reverse strand, counting down.
ATGCAACCTTTGCCTCTTTCTGGATGAAGAGGTGTATGATCCACTCTATTCTTATGAATGCAGTGTGATTGATCATCCCTTTCCATGTAGCATCTCATAAGTATTTTGTTGCATCTCTCTAAAGGAGGTGAGATTGCATGACATGGCACAAGGGTCTTTGTATTCTATATGTCAGATGGATTTCCAGTCATCTTCCTAGCTTCACGCTTGGGAGTAGGGACTGGATCTAGATCTGAATCACCCTGAATCTAAATCTCCTAAACTGATACAACTGGATCTGCAATACTAGTGGAAACTGTAAAGGAAGTAGATGGAATGTTTTTACCTCCCCTTGCAAGTTGTTTCTGAGAGTGCACTGGTTCTGAAAATTGCATGAAGTGTGAGAACTCATGTTTCCAGTAGAGATATCTATGATATCCAATGAGTCAGGACCAAATATCACTCGCTTTGGAGATATAGTATAAGGCATCTGGTATACAGATAACATATTTGCAGCTAAGGAGGTCACATGAAGCACATATTTGAACTTTCCATGTTCAAGCTTGATAAAAACCTTCCCTTTATCTTGAATTTGATTGTTATTTCCCATCTAAATACTAGGAACATCAAAATAATGCAAGGAAGAGAATGATTATCTGGATGCAACTACGTGATTGGAAGCTCTAGAATCAATAAGGCATGTGTTGTTGAGAAGCTAGCCTTCAGTGCATGGCATGTCTCTTCATGTTCTTCAGTTTCTTATCTATGGTTAGCATTCCTTGTGCTAGTATGTACCATAATTTTATGTTTATTCAGAAGAAGAGGCATCTCATCAATTTTTCTTCTCATATAGGATCTTTCTGGATGAAATCCCCTTCCATAGTAAGAATAGATTGTCTTTCCTTTTCCATTCTTCTTGCTTCTCTTCGAACCTAAAGGCTCATTTGACTGCTTTGTATCCACAGGAGACTCATACTTTTGCTTCCCTTTATCGTTCACTACCTTAGGTCCTCTTGCAACTGATGCTTGATATCTAGAAGATCAAATGATCCCCATTTGGATCAAATTGTCATTCTCCCAAGTGAGAGATTCAATGAAGGAGTTAAGAGTAGGCATCCTCCAATTTGTAGTGAGATTCACTGAATTAAATGTTGATACAAAGACTGAGTAGTCTGCACCAAGTTTTGAGAGAATGGAAAGGATGAGCTGATCATCCTCCTTCTCAACATTGCACAGCTTCAATAGTACCACTATATGCTTGAATTTGGTGAAGAAGTCATTTAGTGTTTTGAAATTGGCTCGATGAAGAGAAATCAACTCATTCTCTAGCTGATAGATCCTCAGGTTATCTTTCTTGTCAAATAAGGAAGAAAGCTTATCCCAAACTTGCTTGGGAGTATTCAATTCATTGATGTGGAAGAGAATATCTCAAGGGATTGAGAGGCACAAGCATCCATATGCTTCATAAAACCTATTCAAGTACCTTTTTTGTCCACATGATGAATTGGCTCTTCCTTTGTCTCCATTATGAGTCTGAAGAGTCTATTGGAGCATAGATGCATCTCCATGTCCTCGTTCCACTGGTGGTAGTTGAAAGGAGTGAGAATATACATTGGAGGGACCATTTAGAATGCAAACAAGAATACTGAGCTGGTGTAGCGAATGCAATGAAGGAGACTGAGCTGCGTATAGCGAATGCAGTGAAGAGGACTGATAAAACTATAAATCACACAATCAAACAAACAAAGTAAGGTTGACAACATGCAATTTTGGAATTTCCTTCACACCCAGCATAGTTTCTCAAGAAAGCTTGATTAATAATTCCTTAACTTGGAATATTAAGTGGTAAATTCTCCGCTTCTAGTGCAGTACTGGAAGGAGCAATTTTGCTCAGAAAAAAAAAAATTGATCCATGTATGAATTTGTAGTAGGAGAAGTGCCTTGTCAAACTAAGGCTCTAATACCATATTAAATTGAGCACATACATATATGGATCAACACACAACTCACATAATAGATCACACAATTTTACTCAGAAATTGAAGAATGAAACAATGCAAAAATGGCTTGCAAGTGTGAATGATTTCATTAATCAAAAGTAATTAGACAATTAATTACAATAAAGTACAATGGATAAATAGCCTCATGCAATTTGAATCCATGTGAGGAAATTTGAATTGGTTGGACTCTACTTGACTCAATGGTTAACTAGCCTTGTCTAAATCATTATGGGAGTTCAAAATCCAAAATCAAGTGTCTAATTCAGTGTTAACTAGTATAACTGACTGGGCTAAGTGAGTAAATGTGCCTCACCTACATGCAACCATGCAATCCTAGCGCTAGCTGAGTATAATTGAATGTAAGGGACTAGAACTGAATCCTAACTGAGCTTTCCTAGTCACCAACTAAACTAAACTAATGGAGGTTGGTAGAGACACTCCCAGTGGCTCCTAATTTGTAGGGATTGATCCAAGAGTCTCCTAAACTAATGCATGCAAGTGAAATCAGTGGCAGTTGGCCTCAATTAGTGTTCCCCACACTTTAGTAATTGGTACATGTTCCCCAATTAGGCAAAGTGGACCCAATGGTGGTAGTGACTAAAAATAGATTGAAAGGACTCTCAATTTAGACATGACTCCTGATTTAGACATAAATGACCAAATTGGACAAGGGGGAATTATAATCCTAACAATGCTATAACTATGGACAACCAGGAAACTTTTCTTGATATTGTGTGATTCCTACGAAGACTTATTCATCTTTTAAAGTGGTTTACCATATTGTCAAACAATGTCCACAACTGATTACAAAGTGGAAATATCGAATGGTGGGAAACACCAATCCTACATAGAATCCCAACCTGAATCCTAATGAAAACATCCAAATGATTTTCTGTTGAGCCAAGAGAAGAAAACATCATTGTCATAACAAGAGGAGGTGTTATGACCATAGTAGACCAAAATGTGCAGCATGGACAACCATAGATATGACCAACTGAACAAAAGAAAGCACCATTCAATATACAACAAGAAAAGGAATTATTCTTGGACGTGCGACCAGAATTTGTCGAGAAAAAAAAGGTGTTGACACATGGAAGACAAATAGTGAAAATTCCCGAGATATTTGACCAGCTATTATGAAATAAACTAATGGGAAAGGTTAGTAATCTTAAAGAGTTTTTCAAAAGTTTCTTATCATTAATCCATGATAAATATGCCGTCGCGGAATTGAAAACTATGATAGAATAAAATCATGAAGAGATCCGACCAGAAAGAAGAGTCAACCATGTGGGAATAAGGTTAAATACTAGTGGTGAATTGTGAATGACCACCCAAATATGAGATTAGGATATGGATTATATCATTTTATATCTGGGATCCAATCTTAATATTTTGACAAGACATACATAGGAAATCATGGGAAACCCATCAATTGATTAGCCTGACATTTATCCCAGTCTATCAAATCATTCAAAGGGTCCTACCTATTGGTCGATTGGATCAATTACTTGTTGAGGTAGATCGCCTGAGAACATATGTAGATTTTGAAGTGATCGACATTGTCGATGTTAAACCCATATCCTACACTTTTGGGGATCGACTGGGCAATAGACAATTATACCATCATAAATTTAAAGCGAAGAATATTGTCATTTGAGGATTCCTAGATAAGAGTGGTCTCTCCAATTAATCCGCTAGAAGGACATAGATATGTTGAACCAGTGCACAGTCAAGGACAAGGTGATAAAATGGATAATATATATAACATCATGTCATCGAGAGATGACTATATAAATCCAACATATGATGGAATGTTGAGTTGGTAGAGTGTTATCTCTTGTACATCTGATTCAAGCGAAGCATTAGAAAATTGGCAGAATTGGATTCTTGAACTATCTATGAGAACATGCGCAAGAATTACACAATCTATGTGACGAGTAGGAGCTAAGGTGAGTGAACTGCCTAAATATGAAGGTTTACCTAACCTTGCATCTTTTGTAGTAGAATTTGAATAAAAAATTACATAATCACAGTGACTGTCTGCCTTTTAATTTGTGTTGAAAGAGACAGTCACTAGATGATGGGGTACACATCAATAATCTATCTTCGAATGGATGCAATGTAGAATATTGCTATAGATCATATTTGGAGAACATATCAGTTATAATGCTTGCAAATATTTAGGATCGAACGATCTTGTTGAATATATTGAGAATTGTCATACAACATGGAAATCATATCTGTGATAAGAATGGGTTCATCACTTTGTTCATACACTGGGTATGATAACAAGAAATTGGTATACATCAGTGGAGCTACAGCGAGGAAATATTGATTGGGAAGAATTAGTTACTTGTTTCACACATACAATTGAGTTTGTATATGATCATACTTTGATGTATGTTGCATCGCAAGTGATGAAAAAAAAAATATTTGAATAAATCCATGTTGCAATGAAAAATTTCCACCAATGCAATGTAACAATCCACCATTGGATGGAATGTTACAATGCAATAGGAGAACTAGATGATGATAACCCGCTCGATGTAAAATACCCGATTCAGAAGGTATGCAAACAATAGAAGGACTTGATATTTCTAGCAACCAATTCCTAAGCCAACACAAAATTGAGAAAGTTAATATTGGCTTGACACAAAATCCAAAGTTCACCAATATTGGAGATTATTAGGATGATTAGACTGTAGGAAGGTGTTACGGAGAAAAATTTCTATGGCTTGGGGTACCACAATAGATAGAGTAACTGAATAAATCAATCCTTTCCTATATGCAATAGAAACAAAACATCTAACACTAAAGGATATCGAAACATACCTTATTCCAGATGGTTGATGTAGATCCCCATTGAGCTTTTCCACTCTCGCTTGTATTAGCAATTTTCTCTCTAAACATTTAGCAAACAAGACAAGCGTGCTATATAATGGTGTTAGAACTACTCTAGAATATATAATCAATAACATATAAGATTTAAAAGCATCCATGGATTCAATATTCATTTAAATACACATTATTGGACATGAAAAGATATTTCTATTAATATAAATCAGAGATTACAATAGTGACAACCTCTGTCGGCACGTCTGCGAACCGGAGAAACTGAGTCCTCCAACTAGGCCTCCACCATTTCAATCATCCATCTCTCGATAGAAAGCTCATAAGCAAATGCAAGCTTGGGAAGAACATAAAGTGCTACAAGGGACAAAGGGTTGCAGACTCAAGTATAAGCTCTGGAAACAATAGACAATAGTTTTCTTGCTCTTCAATTCCTCCCCTTTTCAATGTATCCAAAGGGTTCCTTATATAGTGCTTCAATGGGGTAAAGGATTGGTTAGACCCAAGTGATATCAAGGCATATAGAAGGACAAGATACAAGTGACTCAGATCCACATCAAGGAAAACTCCAAAACTATTTGGCCTTTTGCACACATCCCGATGTACACGGGTTTGAGGGTCATATCCACATATATACGCAAGAATAGGTTTAAAATTCACCTATGGAAAATAATTCATGTTTTTAGGGATGATCTTGGAAAAATCAAGGGTACAAAAATGGTCCGTGGGCTCCAAAGAGTCTATAGAGGGACAAGGAAGGCTATAAATGTGTCATCCACCATGTGTGGTAAAATCAGCTGTAACAAATTCCCCCTAATGTGTGAGGTCATAGGGGTGATACGATGGCCGAAATACATTACAAATCCATCCCAAAGGTGGAGTGATGAAGAACCAAGTGGAACAACCATCCATCCAACAATATAACACAATAATCAAACTCCGCACATAACTATAAGACATATAATAGTCCTGGATACATAAGAGTACAATGGCCATGAATAGGCATCATACAAAATATTACATGTGTGGTCATCGCCATGTACAATATATATAGATCAGAATCTCCATGATGAAGATATACAAAGGATCATGATCTCCATGAAAGCTAAATATATACAATGGATCAAGATCTCCATAATGGCTGAAGATATCTGACACACACTGGAATCAAGTCACGAGAGCTGAAATCTCATGAACACTGGCATGATCAAGGCGGTAGAATATATGAAATGCCACTATTCTAGAAGTTCTTATACACAATCCGATACAAGTACATGTCCTACTATGTGAATAGAGATTTCGAGGTCGAACATAGTAGTCCATTGTCTAATTACCAGTCATTGATGTATACCATTAACAGATGTGAGATCACCCACAGATAATGAAAATGGGAATCAAGGTACTAGAGTGAAAACTAAAAAGTGTGAATAAATGTGTTGAGGTAAAACAATTGAGAGAATCCATCGATCAGGGGACACTGATGTATCCCCAGTATGGTCGCCAATTGAAGAGCAAGAAAACTATAGTCCATTGTTGTTGGAGCTTATACTTGAGTCTGCATCCGTTTGTGCCTTGGAGCACTTTGTGTTCTTCCCAATCTTTCCTTTTCTTTTGAGCTTGCTATCAAGAGATGGAGGATTGAAGTGGTGGACGCTCAGGTGGAGGAATCTATTACAAAGAGAAATTCCTATGGCTTGGGGTACCACAAAAGACAACTTGACTCTAGAAATCAATCCTTTCCAATATGCAATAGAAATTACATATCTAACACTAAAGGATTAGACCTCATACCTTATTCTAGATGGTTGAAGTAGATCCCCGTTGAGCTTTCCAACTTCAGCTTGAATTGACAGATTACTTTCTCAACAACAATTAAACAATACAAGCATTCTATATACTATGGTGTTAGATATATTATAGCATATATAATCAATAATGTATAGGCATTTAACATAATCCAACGGATAAAATATTCATTCAAACACACATTATTAGATAGGAAAAGATATTTCTATTAATATAAATCATAGATTACAAGATACAACCTCTGTCGGCACGTCTGCGAACCGAAGAAATTGAATCCCCCACTTGGGCCTCCACTACTTTAATCCTCCATCTCTAGATAGCAAGCTCACAAGAAAAAGGCAATCTTGGGAAGAACAAAAAAGTGCTCTAAGGGACAAAGGGAAGCAGAATCAAGCATAAGTTCCAACAACAATGGACTATAGTTTCTTTGCTCTCAATTCTCTCTTATGCCTTCAATGTACCAAGGGGTTCCTTATATAGCTTTTCAAAGGGGTAATGAAAGGTTGAATCTGAGCGATCTCAAGGCATATGGAAGGCCACGAGTCAAATGAGTTGGATCAATGTTAAGGAAAACTCCAAAAGGATTTGTATTTTGTACACATCCCGATGTACGTGGTTTTAGTGGTCAAACCCACATATATACGCGTTTATAGGTTTAAAAGTCACGTGTATCATTTTTCACATGTTTTTAGGGATGGTCAAGGAAACATCAGAGGAAAAAAAATGGTCCATGGGGTCTAAGGAGTCTGCAGCGGGAAAGGGGAAGGCCATACAAAGTGTGATTCACCTGGAGTGGTGAAATCAGCTATAAAAGATGCCCCCTAATCTATGAGGTCAGAGGGGTCATACGATGGCTGAAATACATTATAAGTCCATCCTAGAAGTGGAGTGATGAAGGATCCCAAATGGAAGACTAGCCACCCAATCAGCATAGTATGATAATACAACTCTGCACATAACTGCAAATACATATAGCAGTATCAGATACATAAGAGTACAATGGCCATGAATAGGCATGATACAAGATATCACATAAGTGGTCATTGCCACATAAAATATACATAGATCAGAATCTCCATGATGAAGATATACAAAGGACCATGATATCCATAATGGTTGAAGATATATAACAGATCAAGATCTCCATAATGAATGGAAATATCTGACATATACTGGAATCAAGTCACAAGAGTTGAAATCTCATGAACACTGTCACGATCAAGGAGGTAGCATATAAGAGATGCCACCAATCTGAAAAGTCTTCTACACAAACTGCTACAAGTACATGTCCTACTATGCGAATAGAGGTGTCGAGGTCAAACATAGTAGTCCATCATGTGATTACCGGTCATTAATGTATATTGTTAATAGATGTGAGATCACCCACCAATGATGAAAACGGGAATCAAGGTACTAGAGTGCAAACTAACAAGTGTGAATAAATGTGTTGAGGTCGAACATTTGAGAGGATCCATCGATCAGGGGACATTGATGTATTCCCAAAGATAGTCGATGGTGAGAGAACGTGCCACTGATGACTGCAAGTCTCAAGGCACTCAAAAATGACTCTAGATTCCAATCCCAGAATAAATGATCTGAAGTCGATGGGATGAAATCCACTGGAAGGAGGGCATTAAGGCATCCCTCATCATCCAACATGAGGTACTCAGCAAAGTTGTATAATGTGGAAGGACTCGATCATAAGGTGCATGAACCAATAACTGTACCTGGAATGGCCGACATGCAAATTCAAGAGAACTGAGGAATGGCCGACTTAGGCTTCAACTTCCTTCAAACAAGAGCATAATGGCATATGGTGACTGAATAAAGGTAGCATAGACTTGATATACAAATTGGGACATCTCTGCGACACAGGAGGCATCGACAGAGGCTCCATAGGGACTGGAAGCTTAACCAGTCGATGGAGATAAACTCAGATAAACGAGTACAAATCCTAAATTAAAATTATGACCCAAACAATGGATGTGATATATAGTGCTTTGTTCGAAGGCAACACGACTCAACAGTTGCCAAAGATAAAATCTTTCCTTGTCCGGCTTTTTGGTTTTTTGATTTTTTTTTTGGACTTTTTCAATTATTTAAAACGCTTTAAAAAGAATAAAATGGCTTTATAGTTACAGACTAGGAAGAGACGAGTGTCATAAGGGAAAACAAACTAGTTCCAAGTAGTGGAACATACCTATGCTCAATGCAAGGATACATGTGTAGGATACCGACACTCAGGGGAAAATCCCCTCCTGGTAAAAAAGGGAAACAAGCTGCAAAGGATATAAAAAATGGCTCTGCATGGCTAGACATGAGACAAGCTCGAGCTATATGGCTGAAACACAATGTCAAGGGAGTTCTCATAAAGCTCAATAAGGTAGCCAAAGCTCATGATAATGCATTCACAACTTGACATGCTGAGGGAAATAGGCCAGCAAAAGATCAAGAAGAGTATGAGGCTCTTGTGAAATGTCATGGAAGTACTATACAACGGACTCCCACACCCTAAAAGAGAAAGTGTCGGCATGGGTACCAAATGCAAATAAGGTGCTAACTAGGGTACCCATGTAAGGTGAAGCTCTACCACTCATATAATGCCACTTCTAAAATAGCAAGAAGGTTCCATGACATAATAGAGTGGGTTCGTACCTAAGGCCATGCAAAATGTAAATGGTGATGAAACCTAACCTATATGATAGTTTAGACATGATACCTGATATCGGCATGAACGGATCAATCCAACGGCTGAAACGGCATTGAAAAAGGTCCTCTACATCATGAATTATGTCAAAAACGGTCCAAAATGGTTAGAAATTGTCGAAACTATAGGAAAGGGGGTAAAAATTTTCAAATATTTGAAAATTTTCTGTAAATAGTAAACAATTCAAAATATTATAAAACATTTGAAACTTTTACCCATTTGAGCTCTGGTTTTCAACAGCCAATTCCAGGAGATCCAGCTGACGGAATCCACTACCGTTTCTTCCAGGTATTTACCCATGCTCTTCTCTTTCATTTTGATGCAATTTTCATGAAATTACATGGTCAATTAAGATTTCTAGGCCAAACTAAAATGGGCGCTATGGTCCATGCATAAATCAAGGTTTTTTCTGCGTATAGGGATGGATATACGCGGAAAATGCCCTCAAACCTGTGTACATACGTGACTGTTTTGAGAACAGTCGTGTATGAGGCCATGCATAAGGTTTTTTCAATAATCTAATGGGAAAATTTGCAATTTCTTGTGCAAGATGGTCCTAGAGTGGAGAGAGCGTGAACATGGTGAGGTAGAGGAAGTAGTAAGGGCCGATATAATGGCTCAATAGGCTCTACGTGCATGTGGACTCTACAAGTTTTGGTGTCTTGGTGGTTTGAGGGCCAAACCAAGACTATTACAGATGCTAGTGGATTACTGGGATCCAGACTCAAAGTCCTTCCAGAAAGATAGGATGTCCCTCACCATAGAGGTGGAGGACATATACTTAATTACAGGGATTTCTAGATGAGGGGAAGTGGTGAACCTTCATTCTCGTGGTGGGCCAAGAGGTGGCCTAACTATCGGCGAGTACATTGCAGTGTACTGCTATCCAAACATAGAAAAAGTGGGGAGTTGGGTCCCTACCAACGTTATACAGGTGTTGGGCCTAAAGGCCATACTATTGACATTGGGCAAGATAGCAGGCTTGGCATCACTCCACCAGGCCTCGTGTCTTTTGATGTTCTATGAAGTGGAGTGCATGAGACCCACGATTTACAACTGGAGCAGTACACTATTGAGCAACATGAAACATCAACTCAATGAGTGTAAGGCAGGTAGAGTGCGGAACTTCAGGTTCAGCAGCATTTTGAGCACGTTGTTCTTCAAGTGTGTTCTAGGATTAAGCCCCAGAGTGGACGTTCCTCTTCACGGGGTTCAATATCTATCCCAATGACATTGGGAAGATGCTATGTGCAGACTGGGGGGTGGTAGGGTGGCCAACCCATATCCAGCTGAATTCTTTCCATGGTGGTGGCGACAGATAGTTTCCATCGATGACTACCCCTATGCAGGGATAGATTTTCGTGGGGACCTGGACTTGCCGCTACCACCAGGATCGGCATATGGCGATATAGGTGACGAATCTTGACCCTCTCTTTTTAAAATTTTTTGAGTTATTTAATTTTTTTGTGTTTTCTTGATTATATGGAATTAAAAAGACATATTTTTGTGTGACAATACATAGTGATATCTACCATTTGTGTGCAGATGTGGGACCACGGTGGCCAGAGGGTTTCCCTCATCATAGATGGAGGGGAAGAGGGGATGAAATCATGGGTGTGGATGCAGAGCGGATGCTCTAGAGCATTCATACCAATTTTGTGAGACTGACACATAGGGTTCCCATGGCATAAGTCGAGGACTTGCCTGAGGCTATGCAGCAGTAGGTGGTGGGTGTACCATGCACATGGGTGCGATTATTCTGATGGCTGCCTAGAGCCGTAGTGACCTTCCAGGATCACAACCCTCCTCCTCCTCCATAGGATTAGACACCTGGGAGTGTCGACATTTTGTACTACCATGTATTATATGTTGGTGGCTCGAAAGCCCCAATTTTGTATCATGACACTATATATTATCACATTTTTGATGTATATAAAAAGTTTTATGGTGATTGATTTATTTATTTACATGTGTAAAAATTATGCTTGTAATTAATTTATTGTGAATGGAACAAATGCCAATCTAACACGTAGTTAACATATGAGTCACCAAATTGATTATTATTTCTTGGAATATGTATATATGTTATATTGTCAAATTGTTGTTCTAACAATCTCACATGTAAGAATATTCTCAATAACGGCGGATCTCTAACATGGTGCAAACCATTAAGCTATGACAATACCAACTCCGAATCAAGATGTACCTCAAGAGAGAGAAAACCATGAGAAATGGCATCCCGTAGAAGCTCGATAATGGCACTATATTCAGCAACATTGTTGGAAGATGGCCGTAGACATACGCCTCCTGAAGACAGTACCTAACCCAGAGGAGTATAAATCACCCAAACAGTAAAGGCTGAGTGTTGAGTGTGACGGCTTGCACCATCTACAAATCCTATGTAGGTGGAAGATTCCATTGACATCTGCCAAAAGAAATGGAAACTAATCACAAACCTGATCATGATAAGAAAAATACCTAACTATGCAAAACTGTATAATAATATACAATAAGCAGCCTTAGTTGAAGATCATGCATAGTATTTCTTAAGATAGAGCCCATTTCTAGGGTCCGCTAAGGCTGTTCCTTCGTAATCCACTAACTCATATGCACCCTTCTCTAATACACGTTTGACCATGTAAGGACCATGCCACATAGGATTAAATTTCCCTGCCCCCAAGGGTTCTTTCGGTTGATCCCACAAAAGGACCAAGTCTCCTTCACTAAACGCCCTTGGATGGACAGATTTATCGTATTTGGCCTTTACGTGATGTTTATTAACTTCTAGAGCCACCAGGGCATCCTGACATTGCTCATCAAGTTGCTCAAGGTGAACCAAATGCTCCTCATGATGGTGAAGTGTCCGGTAAGAGTTCTAAAGATAGCTTCAAAGAAGGAATCTCACATTCAACTGGAAATATCGACTCCACTCCATGTACAAGTTGATATGGAGAAAAACCAGTGGCAGTCTTAACAGCGGCTCGATATGCCCATAAAGAAGGATATAACATGATGTGCCAATTGTTCTTGCTTTGCGCAATGGTTCATTGGAGAATGGATTTGAGTGATTTATTCACTACCTCTACCTCTCCATTCGCTTGAGGGTAATAAGAAGAGGAATACTCTTACTTATACCCTAACTTCGATGCCAACTCTTCCATCATACGGTTCTGAAAGTGCGAGCCATGGTCAGTGACAAGCTCTTTTGGAATCTCGAACCAAGTAATAATTTGGTTGAATACAAAATGGGCGGCTATCTCACTGTCATATTTTACTATAGGCATAGCCTTAGCCCATTTTGTGAAGTAATCAACAGCCACTATAATATGATGGTGCCCCCCAGCCGAAGCTGGGTTGCAATCCATAAAATTGAGCCCCCACTTAGTGAAGGGACTGGTGGTGATAATGGGATGTAATGGGGCAGGTTTCGAGTGCATATTACGTGTGAACACTTGGAAAGGGTGGCACCTCTTTACTGCATCAACATAATCCTTAAAGATCGACGACCAGAAATAACCCGCTCTTAAAATATTTTGAGCTGTAGAAAGCCCAGATAAATGACCACCACATGCCCCTCCATGGCAATCATTCAACACTACCTCAGCCTCTTCATGAGTTAAACAATGTTGTAAAATGGAATCTACCCCATGGCGGTACAAAGTGTTATCCACTATGAGGTAGTTCCTAGAGACATGACGTTATCGTCGTCGTTCATCTCATGAGAGGTGAGTAGGGGTCTTCAATGTTTGTAAATATATTATGATATCCCCATACCATAGGTCTAACGTTGAGATTAAGAAGATGTGTTCATCGACAAATGTATCTTCACAAGCCAACTCCTCGGCCTCGCTCAGGAAATCCGATATAAGCTCTGCAAAAATTAAAGACTTCTTCGATTTTTTCGAAACAAACTCGAGATCGAATTCTTGTAGAATGAAAATCCATTTATTATATTTTCCCCCAATCATCCTTTTGGTGAGGACGAATTGAAACAGATTGAAATGGGCTACAACCAAGGTTTGGCAAAGGAGAATATAATGTCTCAACCATTGAACCGCATGTACGGTAGCTAAAGCAAGCTTCTCGACATGAGAATAACGAATCTCTACATCAATAAGGTTCTGGCTCAAATAATATATGACATGCTCTTGGAGCTCCTCATCCTCTTGAACCAAAACCATACCAATAGTCTCTAATGACGTGACCACATATAATAGAAAGTCATGGCTATAGTCCAGGGGACTAATCACTCGGGCCGATGCTAGGGCTCACTTGAGTGCATCGAAAGACTCCTGGGCTCGCTCATCCCCATAAAAGGGGGTGTCCTTCTTCAAGAGACGCATGAAGCCTCTAGTCAAATTGGCAAAGTTAACAACAAATCCTCGTAAGAAGTTTTCCATCCCTTACAAACACTAAATATGACGAATATTCTTTGGGGGAGACAACTTAAGTATTGCCTCAACCTTCAAAGGGTCGACTCTTATACCCTCTTTAGAAACGATGAATCCTAACAAACGACCTGACTTCACACAAAAGATGCACTTATGAGGATTTAATCTAACCGAATAGTGCCAGCATCTTTTGAATACCAATATCAAGTGATAGGGGTCACTCATTCTCATCTGAGAATGAGCAGCAAGGTCATCCAAAAATACTTCGATAATTGACTTGAGATCGTGGAAGATCAAGGTCATTTCCTGCTAAAACGTAGCTCTAGAGTTTTTAAGGATGAAAGGCATTTTCCGATATGAAAATGTTCCCCAAGGAAACATAAATGCAGTCTTATGTTGGTCGTCAGGTTTAATCTGTATCTGATTATAGCCGAAAAATCCGTCCATGAAGGAGAACACCTCGCTACCCGCACACTCATCCAAAATCTGATCAATAAATGGTGTGGGGAAGTTGTCCTTAGGACAGGAATGATTCAAATCATGGTAATCAGTACATATTTGGATCACTCCTTGCTTCTTATCCATCGAAATGGGGTTTGAAACCCACTCTGTTAAGGGAATGGGATAGATGAAACTGACTTTCAACAGCTTCTCTATCTCTGCCTTAATCGTGGGTGCTTTCCTAGGATTCACGGCACGTAAACGTTGTCGAATAGGCTTAGCGTTGGGGTAAGTCTTAATCTTGTGCTCGACAATACGAGGGTCAATACCTGGCATCTTGTCGTAAGACCAAGCAAAAATATCACGAAATTTCTTAAATAGCTTGGTGTATTCAAGAATCTCGGTATGGGAACATTCCGCCCCAATATAGACATTCTCTATCATGCCAGGATTGCAAGAGATGTTGATAAGAATCGTTGAATATATTTTCGCCATGTTTCCATCAACCATTGGACTAGGAGAGCTTAATGGAACCATAGGACTACCAACTCTCTAACTAAGAACCACCCTAAAATCCTCACACTCCAAGCGGTCAAGCTCTGGAAGAAAGTACGATCTATGATGGAGTTCCTCCCATGGTGGCTCAACTCCCAACATAGCCTCGATAATTTCTTCATCTAAAGGGAAAACCGTATCAAGGCAGTTGTGTGTGTGAGAAGATTGTACTGCCCATGCCAGCAACACATAAGGGTCCTCCTCCTCCATCTGCAAAGAGGAAGGACTAGGCTCTGCAACACACTTGATATTAGATTGATAAGCTATCATAGTTGTAGGAAACGGCAAGTCCGTCACGGCGGGATCACTCGAAGTACTCAGTGTAGGAAGAATCCAAGGATCTTCCATATGACTCATGCGAAAAGACACCGATCTCATAGATGTCGAAGCCTCATCGAAACTAGATCCTATCATGAGGATCGGTGCAGGACAACTAAAGCTTCCCATGAGGGATGGGTACATGCCTACACCCACACTCTCAGTTATTGGTTGAGAGTGTTCAACGATCGGGATTGAAGCTCCCAAAGATGCGGTAACAGATGGATTCTTAAATTTCGTTTGATCAATCATTATGATCTTCCCGTTATGCAGAAATCATACAACGCAGAACAGGGAAGAAGCAACATCTTGCATACTGTACATCCAGTTCCTACCCAGCAAGATATTGTAGTCAAGGGGCTCATCAACCACCTCAACCTCTATCACAATGGTATTCCCTCCCAAACAGACTTTAAGGGAAGGAAGGATGCCATGCGGCCTAAAGGATCTCCCATCGAATGCAGTTAACATGTTTGCTAATTTATACAGCTCAAGGGAACCCAGACCCTTCCAGCAGGATAAAGACAACATAGAAGCAGCAGCGCCCTCGTCAATCACAGTGCACTTAACGATCATATTAAGACATTCTATGTGAATCAAAAGAGACACATAGTAGGGAAAGCGAGGCTGAAGTCCTACAGTTTCAAATTTAATCACAGAGGAATAATAATCATTGTTCACACCAAGGGTAGAAATAAATGCCTTCCTTTGCAGTGGACAACTCTGAAGCACTTCCAATGCAAACATCGCACAAGTAGTGTGGCCCAAATCCTCAACAACTGAATAATTCTGGGCGCTCGGGAATTTGGATTATGCACTAAACACTTAAGGACTCCCTTAGGAATGCGAGGTGTAGTCTCAGGTTTATCCATAGGTTTATGAATATGCAAAGGGGACCCTGGTGGATCAGGTGCTTTTCCTAGGCTGGGTTGTGATAGACCATAATCTTTCGCATGGGTCACAACTTTCGCAGCACAGACCATGTTAATGCACCCACGACCACTAGTCTCCAGCGGATCATGATCATCACCAGACTGGTCATGGGAATTTGATTTCATATTTTGATTGTGTGGTAAAGGGTTAGTTAGCATAGCTAGGCCCTGTGCCAAGAATCTCTAAGATTCCTCAATACGAGGGCACAAGTAAGTGAGGTGATCATCCTAACATAACTTACAAGGGAACTTAACCTTATGTTTAGCTTGCTTCCCCCCCCCAGCATTCCAATTTTTCTTGTCATTACCATTAGCATTCTCATTCTTATTCCCACCCTTATGATTATTTTTACCCTTCTTTTTATTCCGTTCGGGCTGCTGGTTACCCTTCTGGTCCGACGATTGCACAGAAAGTACACTCGCCATTTGGGCAGGTTGAGATGAAGCTGTAGCTTGTCTCAAAGCAGATTGGTTGATTGAAAATTGACTAACTTGTTTTGCAACCGAATCTATAGGTTTCACACTTGCACAACCCACAATGCCATTGGCATGTGGTTTAGGTTTGACTTTGGGGTCGAAACTAGAATGCGGAGCATTGGGAATAATCTCATATAACAAACCGGACTGAGCAAAGATCAAGTCTAATTCCTGTGCCCTAAAAATTGCTTGTTCCTCATTCTACACTCTGGATGTGGAAACATCCTTCACTATATACAGCAATAATGACTTGAGGAACCACTCGAGGAGGAACTCTAGCAGTATAAAGGCTTTAATTAACCTCTTCCGTCTACGCCACTCTTGAATATGATCAGAGATATGTGTGGCTTTATCTTGCCAAAATATCGACAAGAGTTCAGTACCAACGTCATAACGCACTGGTAGCTGGAAGTGATTAAGAAAAGTCATCACAAGGTCATCGAACAAAGTGAAAGCTCCCCTAGGTAACTCTATATACCATTTCATGGCAAGCCCTTTAAGGGTGTGTTGAAATAGTCTAAAACGAATTGAGTCCTGATGTAAGGAATTTGAAGAGAACCATAGGTGAAATGTAGTAACGTGTTCACTCGGATCCTCTCCCAGTTTTCCATCAAACTTAGGTATGTCCAAAGGAAGCTTGATAGGGACAGCCGGCCAAGCCGGGTCATGAGCTACAGGATCGTTCGTCAATCTTGACAAGTCAGGAAGATTGAGCGTCACGAGGAAAGGGAGCCTAGGATGATGAGGTCGATGGACCGCTCCCTGATTCATATAGGTCTTATTACCACCATGGCCTTGGCCATAGTGCCCTCCTCCCATATGACCCATATAGGGTGGTGTGGAAGCACCATAGTGTGGTGGACCTTTACTAGTAGGAGATACAAAGCTGTAATTAGGAGATTAAGCAGGTTGTTGATACCCACCCCTGTAAGGTGAAGAACCCTATCCATACTGCGTCCCGTAATAGGGTCCATAGGTCATCACATTCGATGCCCCATGAGACACTCCATAGGTAGGACGATACGCTTCGGAAGTAGGAATATACATACCAAAATTAGGGATACACACCCCGAAAGTAGTAACATGACCTCTAGAACCATGAACATAACCTCCCAAAGCAACGGACGATATGTAAACCTGAGACACAATCGGTCTAGTAACTGCAGTATGGACCTGACTCGTAGCCATGTGTCAACTCGAAGGACCACGTGAATAAGGTGGAGGGTGAACATTTGAAGAACTAGGGACAGAGGATGAAGGAATTTGAGTAATAATGTACGTGCTGGTCCCTATCATCACTCGTCTCGGATTTGGTATCCTAATAGGATCACTAACCCTAGACCTAGGAGGAATATGTGATGTAACTTCCACCACTGGGATGGAAGGTGTAATGTGACTAGTGCTCCCAAACCTCTCCGCATGGTTAGGAATGAGAGTGCCCCCAGGCATAGTGTTAGGCTCGAAGTCAGATTTGACATGAAATTCCAAATCATGGGTAGGAAAACCAGACATACCATAACTACCATAGCTAGTGCTAGCGGGTTCAAAATGAGTCTCGACGTCCTCTAACATTCCATACCGGTAACATGTCAATGGGGAATCAACCCTAGAGTGAGTAGGTCTATCATGCATGGTTCCTATCTTAGAAATCACAGGACCTAACTCAGCCAAGTCAGGTGAAGGATCGTAAGTAGGATTAAACTCCCCATCGTCTACATGAATGGGAGAAGGTGGTTCAAGAATACCTTCTAAATGGTCTCCCATGGTGTGTGAATCAATGTGCAAAATAGTCCGCCTGGATTGTCTAGGTCTCTCTCCCAAAGGAGGAGGAGAAGTAGAAGGTGGAAGTCCTGCTAAACAATGAGAATAGCAAGGATCCGTACCCGAATCCACAATGACTCAAAAAAATAGAAAAAACTCTCTATTTATGTAAACCCTAGGCCAACTATCATGCACAGAGAAATCACTAATAAAATCTAAAGCCAAATGCAAGCAAACAAGGGTTGGATAAGTGATCTCCTGAATGAAGTAGGTATGTCTCACCTAGCAGAGGCTTGAGACTCCCATACACAACAAGTAGAGATACGTGACCAATTATTGTGGCCCTCAGCTTCAACGCGTAAAGCGACTATGCTGTCTGACCCCAATCTGGTTGGGACACCCACAGAATAACCACTGCAAAGTACCCCCTTGATATCCTAGGTAAGGCCACCAAGGTCACCTCAATATAATCAATTCTTAGGCGGATAGTCGCAGGTGAGATTGACCATATGGGCGGGGTAGCAAAGCCCGAAACTATTGAAAGAGCCCCCAGATACAAATACAATCCTAGAAATATCTCCAGTGCTACTCAGTTATGACTAGGGGTCATCCCAATAAATAACCTCTCACATTGCCTCATGCTTAACTCCCTTTTGAGAGGAGGATCCTAAGAAACATTGGCTATACAAAGGATTTCACACACTCACGTGGACAAACACATACATGTTGTTGTTTAGTGATCTTGGAGAATTTACTTACAATGAACTATTCCAAGATCTTAAAACCTAAGCTTGTTGGTGCACCCTATAAATGAAAAGAGTGTAGTACATTTTAATTTAGCGTTGATTTTAATTATCTTTATTACTCAAAAGAGGGATATGGTCGTGCAACTAGTGGTGTTATGACAGAACATGAAGTAAAATGCACACCTAACAATCAATGCAAATGCATTGTGTCCATGAAAACAGGGTATGCTACTATGTGAAATGCACAATTTTTCTTCAAATGATGAATGCAATATTTCCTATATAAAGTCCTAACTAATACTCCAAAGAAAAATCTAGTGCAAGTACGATGCAAAATGCAAAATGCAATGCATGATGATAAGCAATTTTTTTTGGATTTTTTGAAATAAAATGAGATGTAAAAATCAAAAGAATGATTCTATGACCCCTATACTTTGAAAGCACACACAAACAACACTCAAGCAAAGAACTAAGCTAAAATAACTCTAATGCACTAATCTCTAACAAAAAATCGAAAATGCCATGACAAGAACCTTCTTAAAAAGAAAACAATTAGCCTAAAAAAACATTTCTGGTCAAGAATAGAGGTATAAACAGACTCAAGCAGTGCCAAAGGATACTCAACAAATATCAAAATTCACCCAGCAACCATTTAACTTCCACAAAAAGGAAAAAGCAAGGGCATATGCAACTGTTCGCAGTAAACCCAGGTGTATACGTGGAAATCGAAGAGAAACCCACGTGTATACGTGACTGTGAGTTAAAAACTCGTGTACAGGAAGAAAGGTGCATAAAATCAAGGAAAAAAGACAGACTGAGACAAAATTCACACCAATTAGACACTACCAGGAATACATGCCCCCAAACCCGACACATAAACAAGAGAGAGAGCAATTCAAATTCATTGAATGCCAATAAAAAAACCCCCAAAGGACAACTACTAGGAAATACCCAGTGGAGTTGCCAATTCTGTTACGGAGAGAAATTCCTATGGCTTGGGGTACCACAACAGACAGCTTGACTCCAGAAATCAATCCTTTCGAATATGCAATAGAAATTAAATATCAAACACTAAAGGATCAGACCTTGTACCTTATTCTGGACGGTTGAAGTAGATCCCCGTTGAGCTTTCCAACTTCAGCTTGAATTGATAGATTACTTCCTCAACAACAAGTAAACAATACAAGCATTCTATATATCATGGTGTTAGATCTATTCTAGCATATATAATCAATAATGTATAAGCATTTGACATAATCCAATGGATAAAATATTCATTCAAACACACATTATTGGATAGGAAAAGATATTTCTATTAATAAAAATCAGAAATTACAAGATACAACCTCTGTTGGCATGTCTACGAACTGGAGAAACTCAATCCCCCACTTGGGCATCCACCACTTCAATCCTCCATCTCTAGATAGCAAGATCATAAGAAAAAGGCAAGCTTGGGAAGAACATAAAAGTGCTCCAAGGGACAAAGGGATGCAGACTCAAGCATAAGTTCCGGCAACAATGGACTATAGTTTCTTTGCTCTCAATTCTCTCTTATGACTTCAATGCACCAAGGGGTTCCTTATATGGCTTTTTAAAGGGGTAATGAAAGGTTGAATCCGAGCGATCTCAAGGCATATGGAAGGCCAGGAGTCAAATGAGTTGGATCCATGTTAAGGAAATTTCCAAAAGGATTTGGATTTTGTACACATCCCGATGTACACGGTTTTAGTGGTCAAACCCGTGTATATACGTGCTTATAGGTTTAAAAGTCGCGTGTATCATTTTTCACATGTTTTTAGGGATGGTCAAGGAAACATCGAAGGACAAAAAATGGTCCATGGGGTCTAAGGAGTCTACCGTGGGACAAGGAAGGCCATACAAAGTGTGATTCACCTGGAGTGGTGAAATCAGCTATAACAGACTCAATTTCTCCAGTTCACAGACGTGCAGACAGAGGTTATCACTATTGTAATCTTTGATTTACATTAATAGAAATATCTTTTCCTATCCAATAATGTGTATTTAAATGAATATTGAATCCATGGATGCTTTTAAATACTTATATGTTATTGATTATATATGCTAGAGTAGGTCTAACACCATTATATAGCATGCTTGTCTTGTTTGCTGAATGTTGAGAGAGCAAATTGATAATACAAGTGAGAGTGGAAAAGCTCAATGGAGATCTAAATCAACCATCTGGAATAAGGTATGTTTCGAGATCCTTTAGTGTTAAATGTTTTGTTTCTCTTGCATATATGAAAGGATTGATTTCTGCGGTTACTTTGTTTGTTGTGGTACCCCAAGCCATAGGTAGTTTTATCCGTAGCAGAAGGTCATTTATTTATTGCATGAATTTTAGGATATGTTCCCTACCAAATTTTTAGAGATGAAGGGAATAGTCAAAGATCTAGGATAAGTGAAAATACCTTTGAGGCTCGACGCAAAACAGGTCAAGCAACGACCATAAATATTGAATCTGTGGTATAAATAAAAGGTCAAAGTTGAGTTGGACCGAATGGTAGATGCATGTATTATAGATCATTTCAAGGAATCATACAGGATCATCTAGATAGTAGTACAAGAAAAAAAAATATGTTCATGAAGTAAGAATTTGCGTCGAACTGAGAAAATTGAATGATGCTTGCTTACATGATCTGTTTCCAACTCCATTTACAGATGAAGTACTAGAGAATGTTGGAGGTCAATAACTGTACTCATTTACTCATGGGTTTTCTGGTTATCATCAGATTAGAATCACGAATGAAGACCGACGCAGGACTATCTTTGCGACAAAGTAGGGATTTTTTCAGTATACAATAATGACCATTGGAATTAAGAATGCTCCTGCAATTTTTCCAGAATAGTAGTTGCTGCTTTTAATTATTTCATTAACAAATTTGTTGAAGTCTAATTCGATTATTGGATGGTATTTGGGCTAATAAATACCATCTTGGGATCCTTAGGATTTCGATGGAATGTTATCACCAGTATCTAATTTCTTTAAACTTGAATAAATGTATCTTTTGCTCCCCATTTGGACTCCTATGGGGCCATGTGGTTTGTCACAATGGAATTTTTGCTGAACCAACTAAAATGTCGATCATTCTTAACCTACCACAACCTAATACAGTCAAGCAGTTGAGATAAACACTAGGACACATGGGATTCTACATAAAATTTATCAAGGGATATGCAGAGGTGATTTCCCCAATGAAAAAACTGTTGAAAAAATATGCCAAATTACATTGGACGAAGAGTTACCAAGAGAGTCCAGAGGTATTGAAGAATAAGATGGCTACAACGCCCAGACTTGTATTTATATACTGGAAAAATGAATTTCATGTTCATGTAGATGCATTTTCTGTCACACTTGGTGTGGCACTAATGAAACCAAGACAAGGGTCGATCAAACATCCTATTGTCTTTGCTAGCACAAAGTTGTCAATTGCAGAAAATAATTATACCACGATAGAAAGAGAAGGGTTAGAAATGGTATACACTCTACAAAATTTCATACACTACTTATTGGGAGGACATTTCAAGATGTACATAGACCATTCCACATGAAAATACTTGGTTAATAATTCGGTGTTCAGGGGAAGATCTTCCAATGGATTCTCATCTTTCAATAATTTTATTTTGAAATAAATTTTAAACCCAGTTGATAGAACTTGGGACTAGACAATATTTCGAGGATAGAAAGTGGTGAAGATCCCAGTAATCTTGAGGA
Organism: Pseudotsuga menziesii; assembly: GCA_001517045.1. Taxonomy (NCBI): domain Eukaryota; kingdom Viridiplantae; phylum Streptophyta; class Pinopsida; order Pinales; family Pinaceae; genus Pseudotsuga; species Pseudotsuga menziesii. Next base: position 345,804 of record LPNX011008938.1, on the reverse strand, counting down.
GAATATCCCTGATGAGAAACTATTTGCTGTTGGGTCCTAAAATATCCCCTTTTTAACCATATTGATTATACCTCTTTTCCTTGTCCTACTTCATTTCTACACACCATATGGATGTTTTTCCTCACATTGAGCTTAAATTCCAACAGGTATGATTAATTATTGTTTTATTCTATTCATGCCTAATATTTTTATGGTTAAAACTCCATCTTTCTAATTATGATAATATGTCTTGATTTTATAAAGATAAGTTCATCCTAGAGGAACACATGTGTAACATATCAATTGGTCTAAGAGAGGAGATAAATAATTAGTACCAGTCGTTGATTAGTAGTCCCAACTCTATATGCTTGGACGCAAACATATATCATTCTTCCACATGTTAGCTAGAATAGATTTAGCTACAACAGTGTGCCACTTCTTAAGCATAGCTGCAATAGACAGGGTATCTTCCATTTAGTTGATTTTGTTTGATCTATTCATCGCTAGAACAACACTCCCAATATTCCCTATTTCTATTTAATATCACTTAGAACTATAAAAACTTGTTGTAACAAGGTATCCTAAAGATCATAGATCTTCATGGCTACCTAATATTAGTGGGTGATGATCATGATGTTCATGTAAAAAATATGGGGAGGCAATCTGAGCCTAGGGTTGGTTGATTATTATCAGAGGATGTAAGATCTTACAGAGAGTTGTAACTATAATTTGTCATTTTAATACAAGGAGAAGGATTCTTCATATTTCTACATCTTAATTTGTGTTAGTCTTGACATCTTTGTTCGAAGGCTGGGCCCACATTCCCATAGAGATTTCTGATTCAATTAGATGTTTTGATATTTTTTAGTTGTGTGGTGTGGAAATTAAAGTAGATCCATTTACAGTTAGCTGCAACAAGTGAAGGATGATCATTGTGTTTCCTTTGATAGTTAATGTTTGTATTTCTATTGAGCTATAACTGTGTGGTGTGATAGTCAACTGTGTAAGATAGTTTATATTATGCATGTGTGTCAATATCTATTACATTTAATCTCAAATCTAGTTCCTTTTAGTTACTTATCTTTCTCAGGGATGTTAATTTAGTCATATTATGATTTAGAATTGTTTAGTTCAATTACTGTTGTTTTCAATTCTTAGATTTGTTGAATTAAATAGGTTATGATTGATTTCCTTATAGTTTGATACTGTAGGATTTAACATCTTGCAAAAGTAAGTCTAGTTATCTATTCTTAGATTTGTTATTGCTGGATTGATGTTGTAGGAAGGTAATTGCATTTTTGAATTGTTAGTTGAGTAAATTATAATAGTTTTAGTTATGAGAATAGTTTGATTGAGCATATAGGTAGGATAATCATATTTCATTTATTCATTCAACTACTAAAGTGTTTATGCATAGATTGTGCCAATTATCTTCGAAATAAAAAGATTTCCCTGGGTTGAAATTTATATTGAGAATTATGTGTGTTAGTTATAATTAATTATCATATAGGGTGATAAACATTTTGGTGCTGTTATTCGGGAATATAATTAATAGGCACAGTAGTAGTTGCATTTATTCATTTTTCTTCAATAATTTCTAAGCTTGCATGTTTTGGGTTGCATGAATACAACGAGAGTACAATGTCACATTCCCAGAACCCCCAAAACCCCCAAAACCCCCAGAACTCCCCAAATCACTAACTTTGTAGGTGGGAGAGGTTGTGGAAGTAGTCTAGTGATCCAGGAGGATCCAAGAAGGCAAAATTTTGAATCCCTCCAATCTCAGTAAAACAAGAACTATATCGAAGGGCTCATCGAGACGATTCCAATGGTGTTCGTTTCACCTCAAACGGACTCCGTATGAGAAAGTTATCACGTTCTGTTCTATAAGGTCAATAGGCAAATTTGGCAAAAAGAGGTGCCACGTGGCACCATTGACAAGGTGACACGTGGCATCCGTACTATACAAACATGATGATGTCGCACCACTCAGAGGATGACACATGGCATCCATATAGTACGGACCAATAACAAGGTGACATGTG
>LPNX011008938.1:284306-331861 GCA_001517045.1 Pseudotsuga menziesii | reverse complement strand
TCTTCAGGCTTCGGAGTTGCTGGAAGCAGTCTTGTTGTGTTTTGGGCAGCGGTTCTCTTCCTGAACATTGTCTCCAAGGTATCATTGTATCATTGCCATGTATTTTTCCTTATGCCGAGATTATAGATCGGCCCTCTTATTGAGAAGCAGGCCCGGAGACGTAGTCCATCCTGGACGAACTTTGTTATCAACTTGTTGTCTTTATGTGTGTATTGTCTATGCTGTTTGGTTCTCTTCTTATGGATGTGTGAGCTTCATTCATGCTCTTTATGCAATTCATGTTAACATCATAGAGTAGCAAAGATCTTGTTTCCGGATCATCTAGCCTTGGGATGGATGACATTCATTAATGATCTAATTGACAGAGCTAATTATTCTACCAAAGCTCACCATTGGGGACCATCTTTTGTTCGAATAATCTTGGTTACTCCTAGGTTGGAAGCATTAGTTTCAACAGTGGAGAAAACAATAGAAGTTGCGACACCATCTGGTGTCCCTATGAACGGAGATAGAGACAGTGGTGTGGGAGGAGGTGAGCTAGAGGTAGTTTACCGTGTTGATGGGAAGGAGGTCACAAAGGAGGAGTGGTAACAGCTTCATCAAGAGTGGGAAAATTAGAATAAGAAAATACATGAGAGAGCAGAGGAAAACATGAATAAAGGATGTGACCCTGATGATCATGAGGACGGATTAGGGGATAACCATCATAATGATGGAAACCATCCACATGAGGAGACCATTTCCACAAATAAATTCCCCATTTTATAGCCAATTGGTTAGGCCCCCATGAATAACATTTCACCATCGGTATTACCAAGCTTCCATGGGAAGGCCACAAAGGACCCAAACTAGTTTCTCTTCGAATTTGAAATCCTCTGTCGTAGCTACAACTACACGTCCAGTGAACCCAAGTTTAAAGTTTTCCCTGCTACTTTGAAGGACAACTCTCTGGGATGGTTTATGAGCCTGGGTGGTGAGACTATCGCCACCTAGGAACAAATGAAGAAGGTGTTCCCTGGAAAATACCAAGAGTATTGTAGGACCAAAGAAAAAAGGGAAGAACTGTTTAAGATGATGAAGAAAGAGGAATAAAGTATGGAGTAATTCGTGGAGAGACTTATGTAAAATGTATAGAGGGAAAGACAAATTGACATGGGGAAAGATGTGCTCAAAATTATCTTATTGCATGGAATCATAGAATATTTCCTAGATATGTTGAATGTGTTGGTAAACGGGGATATCTTGAAAGAATCCTTTGAAGAAATCGTCGACTTATGTCGAAGATATTCAAGACGATCCTCTAGAACTAGTAACCATGAAAAAGGATTGGACCGAGATGTATTTAGTAGAACACATACGTCACCTAATGAAGGAGCCACTCAAGAAGAAATAGGAAACCTTATCGATAACTTTAAAATAGAAATGATGAGCTCCATTTCCTTAGAAATGGATGTCATGAGAGCGAAGCAGCGGAAATCCATAGAAGACTTGACACTTGGCATATTCTGTTTGAGATGCAGGAAGAAGAACCCACTAAAGGAATGCCCACTTGACAAAGTGGAAGTATGTTAGCTCTGTGAATTGAATCATGATACTAAGGAATGAACTTCACTTCACTAAGTGAAGGAAGTATTGTAGGCATATACTTCTGATGTGGACCAATCTTACTTCATTTCTCAAAATAAGCCTTGGAAGCCTCAAAATCAAGGTATGGATATAGACCCATCACCTCTCTGGAATAATATGAATAATATGAATAGTAGCAATAAAATGAATATAAAAATTCCTTCACATTATTCTAACAACCAATGGAATCCATCGCAAACTTTTATGCAGAGTCCTAACTCTTGGTCACCTTGGGAACAATAATAAAATAAGACAACTTCCTGGTGTCTTGGGTGGAGAAAATCTCATCCAAGAAATTAGTTTCCTCATAATGAACCTCCTCATCAACGGTTTCCTCATCAAAATTACCCTCCTCAGCAATACCCTCACCAACCGTACTAGCAACCGAACTGCAATTGCAAAACAATGTTCCACAAATGAACATTCCCATACGACCACATCTTCTTGCCCAAACTAACCCTAAACCAAACAATAAATCGGTTCATCAATTTGAGACTGCCAACATGCCCTCTTTCTCCATTACCTCAGTTCCCTGCAATGACATATGCTTAAGATCAGGGAGGGTAGTGGAGCCTTTAGTCATTGAATATGTTCCATATTATGTGACTGAAGCAAGAATGAATCATCAATACCCATATGATATAGAAATCCCCATAATCAAGGATGCTAAGAATCCTACTGAGATACTGGTTGAAAAATAGGAAGAACCACTCATTGAAACACAACCTACACAATTACTTAGAGAACCGACATATCTTGAGTGAATGGCACTACAGAGAACAGTGGACCAACCTCAATTTAATCTCTTAGGAGAATTAAATAAATTAAATGTAAAAACTCCACTATTACATGCCATTCATGATGTGCCCATCTATGCTAAAACATTCACAGATCTATGTGTAATAAAACCAGGAAGAAAGTGCAAGGATCCTCCCACTGTCCATGTAATAGGAAAACTTTCTGAATTAATAATGGGAAAAACTCTCTTGGCTAAGTATGATGATCTTGAAAACTCTACTGTTATAGTACACATTAGAAACAATCAGATACAAAATGTTTTGGTGGATTTGGGTGTAGCCAAGAATAATTTAAGGGGCAAAATTTATCCATGGGCTATTTTAGGGGGTTTTCTCGAAAAAAATATTCGCCATTTTGCAATTTTTGAAGCCCTGTTTTGCCCAATTTTGACAGGGTAAAATTTTTTCACCCTAAAAATCGCCAAATTATTATATAAATGATATAAAATCCTTCGAAATTAAAATATTTTTTCAAAAATATTGCCAAACATTTTATAGTTGGCGTTTTAAGAATTGTCAAGATTCACAAACATTTATACACTTGTAAATAAGTATGGTTCCTTAAAATTATCCCTGGGTGCAACTATCAACGTTATGACCATCGAAACTATGAGAAACTTGGGCTTACTAACCTTCATCCAACTCCTACTATCTTATAACTTCTTGGCAGGTCCACAGTCAAACCCAAGGGAATCCTTGAGGATGTCATTGTCTCAGTTGATTCATCGGAGTACCCTACGGAATTTTTGGTTTTACAACCAAATTCACACCTAGGGGGGCATCTGCTGATCCTAGGAAGACCTTGGCTAGCCATGGAATATGCTTGCATTAGCTTCCAGTCAGGGTCTATGACTAATACAAAAATACCGACCTTATACCCTCCAGCTTGACCCAGCTTAGAAGATGAAATTCCTCTATGGATGGAGCTGGAGGAGGAAGAAGGTGTTCACCCATTGTTAATGATAGGGAAAGACTTAACCTTTAAGGATGAAATAGAGGATGATACTATCAATAGTTTCATCAGTGAGCCCACATATGTCAATAAACATGTTTACCAGATCCTGAACAATACTTTGGGTGAAGAAGAACAAGAAAATATAACAAAGGAGACCCTTAGTCACTGATGTCAACATAATTCCAGTACTTAAAAACTTGAAAAGCATTCCATTTGAGAAAGATCCAGGAAAAACACTGAACATTAATTTGAATATTTCTCTTGATGAGTTGGAATGCATGATCACTCTGATGAAACAACACAAGGGAGATTTTTCTTGGGAGTACATAGATATGAAGGGTATCCCTTCTAATATGTGCACCCATCACATTTACATTAAAAATGACTCATCTCCTGTGTGTCAACCACAACAAAGGATGAATCCTAACTTGAGGGATATAGTGAAAGAAAAATCCAAAATCTCTTGGAAGAAGGGTTTATATACCCAATCTCAGGCAGTGAGTGGTTTTCTCCACTCATGATAGTGGAAAAGAAGAATGGGAAGTGGAGAATCTACATAGACTATAGGGAATTAAATAAAGCAACATAGAAATACCACTTTCTCCTACCTTTTATTGATCAGGTACTTAATACCTTGTCTAGGAAGAAGTTTATTTCCTTTATGGATGGATTCAACGGTTAAAATCAAATAGAGATTGCTCCCGAGGAGCAAGAAAAGACTACTTTCACCTGTACCTATGGTACCTTTGCATACAGGGTACTTCCCTTCAGTTTGTGTAATGCACCTTCAATCTTTCAAAGAGCTGTGATTGGGATATTTTATGAGATGGTTAATGACAACATGGAAATTTCAATGGAAAATTTTATCCCATAGGGTAGTAACTTTGAGGAAGCACTGAAAATTTTAGAAAAGGTTTTAGTACACTATGAACAGACCCAGCTACCTTTGAGCATTGAAAAGTTCCATATTATGATGAACGATGGCATAGTACTGGGGAACTTCATCTCTGCTGATGGTATCTAGGTAGACCCATCTAAGATCAGGGTAATTGAAAACATACCCACTCGTGCAGCACAAAAAGAGGTATGTAGCTTCTTAGGGCATGCTAGTTATTACAAAAGATTTATAGAAAAACTTTCCAAGATAGCTTCTCCTTTATTTACTTTGTTGATGAAGGATGTACAACTTGATTGGAATGATACATGCCAAACAACATTCATAGAACTTAAGAAGAGGTTTTCTACAACTCCTATCTTAAGGGGGCCCAATTGGGATCTTCCTTTCCACATTTCCTCAGATGCCTCTGGCACTGCCATTGGAGCAGTGTTAGGATAGCAGGAAGGTCATTCCCCATATTCCATTTATTATGTCAGTAAAAACTTGGCCCCTGATGAACTTAATTACACTATTACAAAGAATAAATTTATGGCACACTAGATACCCCACTTTTGTGCACACTGACCATTCAAGAATTAATTACTTGATGAACAAACCTATCACTAATGTTGAGTAACTAGATGGTTGCTACTATTACAGGAATTTGACATTACAATTATTGACAGACCTGGGAAGGAAAGCGGTGTTGCTGATTTTTTATCTCGAGTTACTAACAGTGATGATAGCTTACCAGTTGAATATTCTTTCCCAGATGAACATTTGTTTGTAGTTTCAGCTCATTCCCCTTGGTACATAGATGTTGCTAACTATTTGGCTACAAGAAATCTTCCAACACATTTTTCAAAGAGAGAGAAAAGAAAAATTATACAACAAAGCGATAGGTACTGCTAGATAGATGGACATATTTTATATATGGGTCCTGATCTTGAGATCAAAAGACCCGGGGATGCAAAGAAATATGTTCAGGCTTGTGATAGTTTCCAAAGGATGGGGCAGCCAAACAGACTAGATGATATGCCTCTTCAACCATAGTTTGTGGTTGAACCTTTTGAGATATGGGCCTTGGATTTTGTAGGGCCTATCAACCCTCCCTCAAAGTAGAAAGTTTACATCTTATTTTTCACCGATTATATGACAATATTGGAGGAGGATGTAGATTTGGTCAAGGCCAATGTGTAGGATGTAATAGATTTCTTATATGGAGAAATATTCACCCATTTTGGAATACCCAAGTAGATAGTTACAAATGGAGGACCGCAATTTGTGTCTCACAAACTGGAAGCTTCGTTACAGAAATATCACATTAATCACAGAATATCCTGGCCTTACCATCCATAGTCCAATGGCCAAGTGGAAAGTACAAACAAGGTAATTGTGGCCATCCTCACAAAAATAGTCAGGATCCATCATAGAGACTGGGATGACATACTTCTAGAGGCATTGTTGATCCCATGGATTATTCATCTTCAAAATTACACTGATCCAACATGGTACAATAGCTATTAATCTATGGTTCAAAGAACATAACATATGCTAAACATAGTGCATGACTAGTCTGACATAACATTGTGCAGCTTGCATAGCTTGTATGGGCCAGACAGCTTGCATGGGCCGCGTAGCTTGCATGGGCCGCGCATCTTGCGCAGTATGGGCTGTGCAGTTTGTGCACTGTCAAGAGGTAATCTAAAACGGTAATCTAAAATGGTTTTTTGCAAAGCCTGCATGGTCACATATGCTGCGATGCTACGACATTGGTCATATGCTGAAATGCTGGGACATTGGTTATATGCTGCGATGCTGCGACTATGGTTATATGTTGCAATGCTACGACATTGGTCATATGCTGCGATGCTGCGACATTGGTCATATGCTGCAATGCTACGACATTGGTTATATGTTGTGATGCTGCGACATTGGTTATATGCTGCAACGCTGCGACATTGGTTATATGCTGTGATTCTATGACATTGGTCATATGCTGCGATGTTGGGACATTGGTCATATGCTGCGATGCTGTGACATTGGTTATATGCGACATTGGTTATATGTTGCGATGATGCGACATTGGTTATATGCTGCGATGCTGCGACATTGGTCATATGCTGCGATGCTGCAACATTGGTCATATGTTGCGATGCTGTGACATTGGTGAAGTTGGTGGTGACCTCAAACGGTTACGTTACATGTGGCATAGCCCGGTTGCAGGTTATTGCAATGTGTTGTGAGTCAACACATGTGCGTGGAGTTAGTTGCAACATTTCATGGATATGGAACGTCGTGGTAACATAACGCTTGTGCAACGATTTGGTGGGATTGCATGGTTCAGTTTAGCATATGGTTGTAACGATAATAAAGAAGGTAACAGTTGTGGTGATAAAGATGAGTCGAACCCGTTAATTATCCAAAAAATGTTAAATAGAGGATCTCTGGCCACATTAGGGAGACAGAGGGAGAGATTTAGATTGTGTTAGAGCACGGAGCTTCATTTTTCTGTTATGAGAAACTTGGGGAGGCTGCAAAGTGCCCAGATGCTGTTTCTTTTTGAAGTCGACATTCTCTGTTATAATTTAGCTTTCTTTGCCTTTCGAAGGCTAATTGTAATTTCCAGAAGAGAGGTCTTAAATACTTTGTACAGCATTCTGTTTGCAGTTGCTGAAGTTGATTCTAGAACCATTTTTGTACCATCTTAAAGAGATTAATTGGATCAGTACCCATTGGAGAGGGACCCGGAGATGTATCCCAGTGGAGGGGGTGAAATCCATTATCAACCTCTGTTTGTGACTCTCTGTTTTTGTGTATATTTTTCCCACATCTGTTTATCAGTGTTGCTTTTCATTTCTGGTTAGGCATTAAATTTTTTGTCAATGTTGTTCCATGAATTAAGCAAACTGGAAAATGCATTCTTTGAATAAACTTTTAATGCACATAAGTTGAGATCTGACGGATCAATTGTGGGCATATCGCTCCACATGGTGCAATACCACGGGCTTCTCCCCATACGAATTGGTGTACGATAAAAATGATGTATTTCCCATTGAATTTGAAATTAAAACCTTAAATACAACTGTAGAAGCAAACTTTGACTTAACTGAAGCTTAGACGAATAGATTGGATCAGTTAAATGAACTGGATGAGAAACTCACATATGTTGTGCATCAGACAATGTTAATTCAACAACAATGTTCTAAGTGGCATGATTAGTTCATAAAAAAGAAAGTCTTATGTGAAGGAGAATGGGCCTTATTGTATTATTCAATATTCAAGAGAGACTTTAAATGTAAGTTGCGTAGAAGATGGTTGGGACCCTGCCAAATAGACAAAGTGTTTGATAATGGCACAGTTCACCTGGTTACTATTGATGAAAAACATATGCCATTATTCGTTAATGGTCATAGGTTTCAACTGTGTCATAATATGATTTCAAAGGATGCATTCATTTCACGTGTTGCAGTTAATCCAGATTTCCAGTTAATGCAACGGAAATAATTTTTCTCTTCTCCTGTGAATTCTTAAAGAACACTGCAATTTCCACACAAAAATCTGTACATAAATAAAATTGTTGTTTTGTTTTTATTTTTATTTATGTTTTCTCTTGCGCTTGATCTATTTTCTTCTAAAGAATGTATACAGGAATCTATTTGAGGAGAAGCGGTCATGACTGGGCCAAACAATTGTACGTCCCTTAACTTATTTTCCTGTTATGAATTACTCCTTGATGAATATGAACAATTCAATAGCAGTAGCTAATGAGATGAATATTTTCCCATTTTCCCCATATTTTTCACAGTTGTAGCTCTTCTAGACTTACCCTATTTTGCTACTACAACTCTACCAATTTCCGTTGATTTCCCTACTTTCGCAGCTGTGACTCTGCTTTATTTGTCCTATTCTCCAGCTGTGACTTCGCCAAATTTTTCCGATTTCCCTACTTTTGTAGTTGTGAATGCACTATATTTTCCCTATTCTCTAGCTATGACTTTGCCAAATTTTTCCAATTTCCTCACTTTTGCAGCTATGACTCTACTATATTTGTCCTATTCTCCAGCTATGACTTCACCAAATTTTTTGGATTTCTCTATTTTCACAGTTGTGACTCCGTCATATCTACTCTACTTTCTAGTTGTGATTCATCCAAAATGATGTCTATTTTTTTCCTATATTTGCAGCTGCGGCTCATCCCGATTTATCCATTAACCAGCTGTGACTTTGCTATATTTTGCTTATCTTTCCTATTTTCATAGCTGTGACTCCCCCATAATTGTCCATAAAATAGCTACAACTCAATGAAATTCATCCATAAATCTCTTCGATAGCTCCAACTACAGTTACACCAAGGATGAAAAGATGGCTATTGATTTTCCACAAGTGCCATCCAACTTGGATTTACTTGCTAATCAAGGAGGTGAGGGTAAGATCATAGTAGTGCATGCACAATTATGTTTTAATTGATGGCTTAGATGATACACTAAATCATTATGGAAATTCATGGTTCATTTTACATTGTGAAGGTACAGATTCTGGCCACTTTCATGATTAGGAAAAGATTGGATTTGAAAAAATGGATCATACTCTGCCTTTTGTACTTGGGTTATTATACAACCGTCACCTTTTTTTCCTAATTTGTGAAAAATCTTGCGAATTATTCACTTATCATAACTGCATTAACTTTCCTAAAATACTCGATCCCAACCTTGATTGTTCATTGAATGTTCCTATGCTGCAGCTTCCACTTCTGGATCTGTAACTTCCTATTTCGATAGTAGAACAAAGAAGGAGAGGTAATATGGGTATATTGGCTCAACATGAACTTGCTAATACAAGGGCTTTGCATAAAAACCCAGAGGTTTTCATAATTTTTGAAGTGACGATATGGATTGAATATTTTGAATGCCCAAGTGATTTTTACACAGAAATAGCATTACAGTTCACCCTCAACTTGAAATACACCCATTCAGAGGTCAAGGGGATACACATAGAATTCACAGAATAAATTGTGGCTAAGGTTACTGGGTTACCTCAAGTAGGAAGGACCCGGTTTGGATGAAGAACGCACAATTTGGCTGTGGTGTAGGATTTTCTTGTAGCTAGTGAACGGGTTCGTCAAGGAAGGCATGGGATAGCACTAGAATCATTACCCCATCCTTAGAATGAAGTGACCATATTCTTGAAGAAATATATCACCTATGAACGTAGGTATCAAATTGTCTGCTTCTCTGAGTTTCACTTTTTATCTCATCTACGCCACAGGAATCTATTCAATATGCCATTTTATTTGTTTAAAACCCTACACTACATGGCGGGGTTTGTAATAGCACTTCAACACCCACTTGCTTCTGTTACCAACCATGGCCTAGTCAAACTACTTATCTTAAGGGCCTTGTCACAATAGAACTGAACGTGGGCACAATTCGCAGCTCAACCCATGATAATTCGGGGACCACCTCAGTTGGGGGGTGTTGAAGTAGAAGAGGGGGACTGAAGTCCCTCAATTCATTTGGGGGGAGATCAGATAGGGTCAGATCATAACAAAAATAGTTAGGAGGGAGGATTGGAGGAGGCTACAGCAGAAGAAAACCCTCTAGAGGGATTAGTTATTATGGAAGCTTTAGAAGTACAAGCTGAGACTGGAGAATAATTGGATGTTGTGAAAATGGAAGTTGAGGTTGTCAAAGCTACAATGGAAGACAAAGATATGCATATCTTGACCATTGAATATTCCCCTCATTGGAGGGGAGCTTTAATTGAATAAGAGATCGCGGTGGCAGAGACAAGAGAATATGATGGATCGGGAGATATTCCTTCTGTACCAGTTGTAGAATTCGAGACCCCTTTACCACAGAAAAAAAGAAGAATATCCAAGGAGGAAGGTTAGTCATCATGGCAGGCGAAGAGAAGGAAAACCATGTTTGTCACAACAGCAGAAGTGGCACAAGCAATATGGGAAAACATCGAAGAAAATATTGAATTTCCCATTTTGACACCCCGGTCAAACGCTGTTGCACAAGAACCTATTGTAGAAGAACCGAAAATTGAATTTTTTTTATATAAGAATGATCCTCTAAAAGAGGAAGTTCAAATGCTTCAGAGAAAAATGGAAAATTGGAAAGAAGCATGCAAAAAGTGGATACATTGGTAGATGCTACAAATCAGTTTGAGGGTTCACCTCTTATTGAGGGAGGAGCAGAACATGAAAAAGTGGTGTGTCTAGAGTGTGGTGAAATTTTTAACTAGTCAGGATATAAATTCATAGTGTGGGATTTTGTTGCACAAAAAGATGCACAAACAATTGAAGAAGAAAAAGAAGCTCCCGCAATGGATCAAAGGGATGAAAATGAAATTCAATTTGGCATGATCCTTGAAGTGGAATTAGGGGAAGATTAACAAATGCAATCCCATCCATTAGGGTATACTGAAATAATCCTGGACCAATCTCAACTTTTAGGAGACATTGGACTAACTCAAGAGAAACCTCAATAGTTGGAAGAAATTGGCAAACAGGATGTTGCCACACAAGAACGAACATCCTCAAAATTATTTATTGTGGATGAATTTCAATTGGAAGCAAAGAAGTTAAAAGTAGATGCAATCCTTGGCCATAATCTAGAGGATTTCGATGAGACTCCGGGATAGTCTAAAGACACAAAACTTGTCCAGGAAGAGTGTCGATAGGAAGAGGATGCTTTTACACAAGAACCAACATCCCCAAAAATATTTGGTGATAAGGAAACACAAGTTGAAGTGGCTAGGGATGGGATTCAGAAGAGGGATGTTATCACACAAGAACCATCAACCCAAAAATTATTTGTTGAAGCAGCCACACAAAAAGATATTGCTGCAGTGATGATGGAAGAGGATGCTGTCACACAAGAACGAGCATCCCCAAAATGGTTTGTTGAGGCATCTACACAAAAAAAGAATGTTGTAGCACTAATGGAGAAGGATGTTCTCACATAAGAACCATCGTCCCTAAAATTGGTTACTGAAGAAGCTATACAGGCAAAGACTACTGCAACATTGGTAAAAGAGAAAGATGTTATGCTCCCACTTCAAAGTGAGAAGGCTAAGACATCTGGTAATAAGGTAGGAATGCAAATTCCTCAAGAAATTGTTTCATATTCTGGTGATGAGAAAGATATAGAGATCTCATTGTTGAAGTTAAGAGTAAAGCAATGGAAGGATCATACTATCCATTGTTAGAACGGAATGGTTCTAAGGGAAAATGGGCAGCGAAGTTGATTTTCCAAAGGTTTTGATGGGAGAAGGTGCAAAAAGAGTTGAAGGAATTGAAGAGATTCAAGCGCATGCAGAAAGAGCTCCATCCCCCTCCTATCCAGTGTTCCTGTATGAACAAATGACCCTTAGAATTATAATCCCTAAAGGAGGGAATATCTTATTAGTTGACACCTTCTGCCCAGTTCTTGGATACTTTTATCAAGAGCAGCTTCAATGAACATAGCCTATTATGTGAGATTTATTTGCATGAGATGGCTTGTCGTATTGACATTCACTCTAATCCTACTCATTACTTGGGAAATGTTCAGTTGAGAGTCTTTGCCTCTATCATTAATGATCATGTACAGTGGGAGAATGATTTTTAGACAAATTCTAAGAATGAGGTCAATTCCAATGTATGGATTAGGAGTGAACCTCAATCTCCTCGATTTCTCCTCACACTCCATGGAAGGAGGCTTGTATCTCCTATGAAAACTAAGCAGTTGAGGGAATTGCAAGAAAGGGTTATATCCACCTGTGTTGACCAAATATTCAAGAAACAACATCTTTCCCTAGAAGGTAGTAAGCACATATGGAAGTCTGCTTATTCAACCTTAAATAAAAGGGACCCTTGTTGTTCCAAAAAATTTAAACAGGAACTCATGAGGCGGGAAGGATATGTTGAATGCATGAAGAAGTGTGGAGTTCACTAGATGGGACTTGAATATAAGTTTCTACATATATGGTGGCCAGCAAGGCCATGCACAGATGATTTCAAACTGACAACGAAAAAGGACTAGCAGTGCTGGAAATACTGGGCTGCCCGTAAGGGGTACCTGGATGAGGGTGAACTAACTAAAAGCTCCTACAAGTTTTCCTCTCTCAATGAATAAGTCCCAGATTCAAATTTAGAATAGTAGAATTTTTTGTATGAGGACATGCAATTGGATAGTTTGGGGGGGATGTTTGGTCCTAAAATAGCCCCTTTTTAACCATATACATTTTACCTCTTTGCCTTGTCCCACTTCATTTCTGCACACCATATAGATGTTTCTCCTCACATTGAGCTTAAATTCCAACATGTTTGATTTATTATTGTTTTATTCTATTAATTCCTAAGATTTTTATGGTTAGAACTCTTTCTTTCGAATTATGATAATATGTCTTGACTTTATAAAGATAAGATCAACCTCGAGGAACATAGGTGTAACAAATCACTTGTTCTAAGAGAGGAGATGAATTTTCACTACCAGCTATTACTTAGCAGTCCCATCTCTATACAATTGGACACAAATAGAGATCATTCTTACACATGTTAGTTGCAATAGATTCAGCTGCAACAATGTGTCGCTGCTTAAGGCGTAGATGAAACATATAGGGTATCTTCCATTTAATTGATTCTATTTGATCTATTCGCGGACATAACATCAACACTCCTGATATTCCCTATTTCCATTTAATCTCACTCACAACAATAACATCTTGTTGTAACAAGGCATCCTGAATATCGTAAATATTCATGGCTTCCCGATATTAGTGGGCGATGATCATGTTGTTCATGTATAAATATGGGGAGGCGATCTGAGCCTGGGATTGGTTGATTGTTATCAAAGGGTGTAAGCTGTGATAGGGAGTTGTAACTGTACTTTGTCATTTTAATACAAGGAGCAAGATTCTTCATATTTCTACGTTTTAATTTGTGTCAGTCCTGATGTCTCTGTTCGAAGGTTGAGCCCGTCTTCCCACAGATATTTCCAAGTTAATTAGATGTTTTGATTATTTTTATTTTTGTGGTGTGGAAATTATAGTAGGTGCATTTATAGTTAGCTACAACAAGTGATAGTTGATCATTGAGTTTCCTTTGATAGTTAATGTTTGTATTTATATTAAGTTGTAACTGTATGGTTTGAAAATTGAATGTATAGGATAGTTTTTGTTATGCATGTTTGCCAATATGTGTTACAGTCAAGCTCAACTCAAGTTCCTTTCAATTACTTATATTTCTCGGGGTTGCTAATTTAGTCACATAATGATTTAGAATTGTTTAGATCAATTAATGTTTTTTTCAATTACTAGAATAGTTGAATTAAATAGGTTGTCATTTATTTTCTTATAGTTTGATACTATAGGATTTAACTTCTTGCAAAAGTAAGTCTAGTTATTTATTCTTAGATTTTTTATTGCTCGATTGATATTGTAGGAAGGTAATTGCATTTCCCAATTCTTATATGAGTAAATTAGAATAGTTTTAGTTATGAGAAGAGTTTGAATGAGAAGATAGGTAGGATAATCATCTTTTATTTATTCATTTGACTACTTAAGTGTTTATGCACAAATTGTGCCAATTATCTTTGGAATAAAAAGACTTCCCTGGGTTGACAATCTATATTGAGCATTTTGTGTCTTAGTTATAATTAATTAGCATATAGGGTGATAAAAATTTGTGATAACCATGTTTGATTATCAATATAGAGATATCATACAATTTTTTAGTACAGGGTGTGTGCTAGCTAAATTAAACAATGCGCAGAAGAAATACTTAGCTATGTGAGCTACGAATTTCCGGCTGATTGTTGGACAATTGTATAAGATGGGTCTCGATGAGATTATTTTTTGTTGTGTATTAGAACACGAGCGAAAGATGATATTAAATGAAGCACATGCTAGTGTCGCAAGAGGACATTAGGTTGGAAAATATATGGTGCACAATAGTTTACAAGTAGCTTTGTGGTGGCCTACCATGCATCTAGATGCCTGATATTATTGTCACAGCTGTGATTTATGCCAAAGAACTAGAAATCTATCACGACGAGATGAAATTCCATTGGCACCTCAGGTAACATTGCAGGAATTTTATAAATGGGTTTTTTATTTTGTGGGCCCTATCAGTCCCACAGAAAAATGCACATGTGCACACTCTACTATTACTATGACTGACTACCTAACCAAATGGGCTGAAGCAGTTCTAGTAAAGGATTTTACTACTGCGACTATTGTGAAGTTTTTGTTTGAAAATGTCATGAAAATATTCGGTTTCCCAAAGATTATAATAAGTGATAAAGATACATGCATTTTGTTAACTATTTGATTGAATAATGAGAGGAATAATTTCAGTTTCAACATAGAAAAACAATGCCATATCACCTTCAAGTAAATGGTGTTGTCAAGTCCTTTAACTAAATCCTGGAAAATGCATGGACAAAGAATTCTATTGTTCAATGATATGTATGGGATCATAAAATTTATGTAGTATTATTGGAATAATACATGACTTGTAAGAAATTGACAGGCCACACTCCATTCTGCTTGGTGTACGGACATGAGGCTGTGATGCCAATGGAATATATTGTACCAAGTCTAAGAATTGTTGCAATCATAGAAATGACAGATGTTGATGCGGTAGAGGAGAGATTGTTAGAACTTGTGTAGCCGAAAGAAGAATTTTTTGTTGCAGGGTATCACCAAAACATTGAAAAAGAAAGACGTGAGGTATGGCGAGATCGACACATTAAGAAAAAAATAGTTTCAGGTAGGACTACTTTTTCTTATGTATGATAGAAAATTATTCAAACATACAGGAAAGTTAAAAAAGCATTGGCTAGGTTCGTATATTGTCGAGGAGATCACTGACAGAGGATCAGTTAATTGAGAAATCTAGATATATATAAGTTTTTGGTTGCAGAATGCTAGTTTTCCACCGTAAAAAGAAAACTTTCGCAAACTCGGTGTCTGGCACAGATTAGAAATTCAGGGTGAAGATACTTAGTTTGTCGCAAGAAAAGGAATTCTCTCAAAGGAGAAATACATGTCACAGGGAGTGCAACGATGTCGCAAGGAATATTCGTATCACAAAAGTTTTCAGAATTCTAAATCCTTGATGGTAACATGAATTCCATAAAAAAGCTAAGAATCTAAGCACACAATTAACCTCATTAGTAATTGGAGAGAATTAGCATAAGGAGAGAAGAAGAGTAATTAATGAAAAAACATTAATGAATGATCAGTAAATGATAATTGATATTATTACAATGGTAGTACATCCTTATAAAAGATATTTGAGTTGATGGAAGAAAATTCATTTCTAGCTCATAAATATAACTTACTAAATATGATCATAAACCATGATAGGTCTCTAAAGAACTTCCCAAATCAGTCAAGGACCTCACAAATTAGAAAAAACATGAGTAAGTTTTCAAGAGTGATGGAAAAAACATGCTAATCCTGGAATGTGGAGAGAAATTCATGGAGGATGGATTGGCAACAAAAGATACCCATTTCCTTGTTAACTAGCTTTACTTTATCCACATAAGATCTAGATAAAAGAAGAATAAGGAAGAATCCAAAGGAAAGTGCAATTACCAATTCTGGGAGTCCATAAAGCGGTTAAGATAAACCAAGAATCTGAAATAAATAATTCTTGGGGTATAGATGCCATGTGTTGACTTTAAGGTGCAAGTGGATGCCAACTAATTAGCTAGTGGGTAGGAATTTAATCAAATAATGATTAAATATTTTATCCTACATCATGAGTGGGATTAATAATATCCCAAAACCCCCCTTTAAATCTGACTTTATGATGGTATGTAAAAAAATATAGGTGTATATAGGGCCCAACAAGAAGGCTATGGTCACCCTTTAACAATTATTATGTCCAAAACAATAAGGAAAGAGGCAAAACCACATGGGAAAAATACTCCCTCAAGAAAGGACATGAGAGGATAACCAAAAATGTTGTTGATGCTGCTCCAAAATAAATTCCAATGTCTGGAGGAATATTCTTCTTCAGAAGAAGAGAAATATGCTCGCCTAGATTAAGGACATGTGAAGGATGGAAACTAGGACAATGTAGAACAATTGAGATCCAATTATGTGAAAGCTATTGAGAGTTGTAATCAGCTCCAAGATGATTTAATGGCTTGAAATTTGAACAAATAGAGATGAAATCATCTCCAAATAGGTGAAATAAGAGTCCAAGAGAATGTACGAGGTCTCCAACTTCATTTACACAAAGAGGATGTGTGCAAGTGATCATATATGAAGATATAGAAAGAATAGGATAAAAGAGTGTGAATGCATGGCCTCCATGGGTTGATCTAGATTCAAAAGAATCCAGAATAACACATATAATCATATCAATAGATTCATGGGAATACAGTGATAATGAATCTTCTGTAGTAGAATTATGAAGGGAGGAAGGAAGCAGACGTTCAAAATCTTCAAGGATGCTATGAGTATTGATTCCAAGAACAAAGGAGAATATGTATAAGCACCTAAGATACAATAAGGTAAGTGGAAAGACACTAATAAGACTTGATTTGGCTAAGTAATCATCCAGAAAGACACTAGCTTGTGCACCATCAATGTGAGAGTTATGCACAAAGTGTGAAGGATCCTGCACATAGATATCAGAATCTAAGATAGAAGACATAGAGAACAACGAATGTGTGGGTAAATCATCATCAGTAAAAATAGTAGCTTCATATGTCACTTCTTTTTCATCATCAGTATCTTCAAGAGACATATAAAAAGATTGTTCCTCAACATTTTCTTCTTCATTGAAGGAGGAAGCATTCAAATCAAAGAGGGTAGCAACAACATGAGTTGTATGAGAAAATTATTCATCATAAATAGCTTCATCAAAGAATGAAGAGGCCAAAACATCTTGAGAGAGATCACATGAGGAGATGACAGGTTTGATTCATGCTTCATCTTCTACTTCTTACATACCAAGAGCTTTTTCCAATTTTTTCTAAAGCTCAAATGGATATTCAGCAAAATCTATGAGATGATGTATATTTGGAGACATTCCCAAGCACATGATTCCATAATATCTATCACAATTATTCAGCTAGTCAATATTCTCTTCATAAGACTCAGGTTCGCTCAAAGCACCAATGGAGACATCAAAGAGGCATTTCCTCTTCAAGTATGTGCTCATGTTTGGATTCCAATCATCATAGTTGGAAGGAGATAGTAGACAAAATTTTGAATCCATATTGAATTTTTTGCACCTATAAATAAACCTACAAATATGAATGAATAATTAATTGATGATCTCCCAAAGATTTGATATCATGTCAAAACTTTGATGTCCTAGGCACTAATACCATGTCGAAACTTTGAATTTATTGATATCATGTAGAGCATTAATGGATTGGGAAACCTTGTGCTCAGATACCATGTCATAATTCTAAATCCTTCATGGAAACATGAATTCCATAAACAAGCTAAGAATCTAAGCACACAATTAAACACACTAGGAATTGAAGAGAATTACCATAAGAAGAGAAGAAGAGGAATTAATGAATGATCAATAAATGATAATTGATAGTATTAAAATGGTAATACATCCTTATAAAGGAGATTTGAGTTGATGCAAGACAACTCATTGATAGCTCATAAATCAGAGTTACCAAAGACGATAAACCCCATAGGTGGCTAAAGCACCTCCCAAATAAGTCAAGGACCTCATCAGATATAAAAAACATGAGTTAGTTGTCAAGAGTGATGGAAAAAAACATGCTAATCCTAGAATATGGAGAGGAATTCATGGAGGATGGGTTGGAAATAAAAGATATCAGTTTCCTAGTCAAATAGCATTACATTATCCATAGAAAAGATGGATAAAAGTAGAATAAGGAAGAATCTGCAGGAAAGCACAAATTGCTAATTCTTGGATTCCATAAAGTGGTCAAGATCAACCATTAATCAAAAATAAAGAATTATTGGGTTATAGATGGCATGTCTTGACTTTAAGGTGCAAGTGGATTCCAACTAATTAGATAGTGGGTAGGAATTTAATTAAATAATGATTAAATATTTTATCCTAAGTTATGAGTGGGTTTAATAATATCCCAATAGAAGTGACAGCTGGATTCCATTAATTTAAAAAATACCTATATATTTTGGCGTCATGATTTTTGGTCATGTCTGTGCTTCAAGTCACTTTCGTCATTATTTCATAATAATGCCAATGACATCATAGGGGAAAGTGGCAGGTTACATAAAAGTTTTCATATGATGATTCACCTAGATAACCCATGTGACAAATCATGTTTCCACTATTGCAGTTAATGTTGACGCATGTGAGGGTCAGAAAGATTGAGCATGTACATATTACCTACATTCACCATTCTCGTTCAACTCATTCTGATGTTATTGAATGAGGAATTTCTCTCTACAACTCCCAGGGCTGAATTAAGTTCTTTGTTTATAGAAGTGTGGCTACTATGATTCCTAGTGACACCGCAATCAATTATTTTCCATTGAAGCTAAGTTACATACGTTAATCATGGAAGATACTGGCGAATGTGTTCCACTAGAGGAAGGGATTGAATTGGGAACTTAGAAAAATCTAGTCATCCATGAATTAATGTTATGACCTGAACTACCTGGTTTTTCAATGAAGAAGACTTCTTATTCCCACAAGAGTAAATTTGTCTCAACACTATTGATGGAGAATGAAGAAGCAGTGGTTGAAATTCAATTACCAGAAGACATTCCACCAAAACCACCGAATAGGATTGTGGTAGGATTCACCAGAATGCACATTATCCATTGGTAAAACCCATTGGTTCGAACTAGAGTTGAGATAATGATAAGAAGATATAAATTCCATCACCATCACAACCATTTGTAAAAGAATCTCAAGATATATATGGTGATGGTGTTTAAATGAAGCAAATGAGATGGTAGATTCCCACGAAGAAAAGGAATACATTGATGAGATGACATTTTTCATCATAGAAGAAAAAGAAGAAGTTGATGAGATGGCACATTTCATAAAAAAAAAATAGAGAAGATGATCAGATGACACATTTCAGTGCCAATGAAGAACAATTTGATCAAAATGGTCCTCCTATGATGATAAAGAAATTGATTAAATGAATGCTCGAGAAACTATATGGTACTTGTATTCAACCTTACAAGAAGCTCAATTTTTTTTTTTGATGAAGGGATAAGGACCGAAATGTTTCTAGAATCCAAGGTCACTCAACTTGATGACATAACAAAAGAGTTTGACAAAAAGGTCACAGAGCTAGAAGCATAGCTAAAACCAAGTACACGTTTGCATGTGATAGAATAAAAAAATAAATTAGCAGCAGAGGCTACGAAAATAATCGAAGAAGCAGACTCATCTATGCCAAGTCTGTCGACTAAGTTTCTCAACCTTGGAAAGCCTTGATTGATGACGTCGAACTAGAGAAAGTAACAAAATAGATGCACACAGTTGAGAGAGAAGTAACTCAGCTGAAGAATGAGATGAAAAAGTTACCCTTCGCAGAGAATATGGCCAAGGAAGCAAAAATTAAGAATATCCAACAATAAGTGATGGTGATGCCATGCAGTAGTAGCAAAGGGAATGTAAATACGAAGAGTTGTAGGCTGAAGCGAAGTGGATTATAGGATATATTCATCTTGTACATTAGAGGGTCCAACAAACAGTGGAAGAAATAAGGATCATACCATAGTAACATCTTAGTTCTGACCTTATGGAAAAATTGTAGAAGGAGAGGACGATGTGCAATGAGAGAAAAATGAGATCCTAAAAATATTCTAATATTTTCAAGGTAAAGTCTTCCCAAATGCAGAAGTAGAAGAATATCCTTGCACGGCTCGAGATGAGCCACAGGTGAGTGTTGGGGGCCTGTTGGTCCCAGGAGAAGTCAGGCAGAATTTAGTTGGATTTTTTCCCAAGTCTAAAGAGATTGAGGTCACTGGAAGGAAGAAGGAATTTTTGACATAAGTAGTAGAAGAAGGAAGAAGGATCTGTGACAAAAGAAATTGTAGATGAAAGAGTAGACAGAGGAAGAGTTCGCAATAGAGGAAGAGTTCACAACAGAGGAAGAGAGAACGATAGAGGAAGAGTGTGTGGTAGAGGAAGAGTTCATGAAAGTAGAAGAGTTTACAAGAGAAGAGAAGCCACACTATAAGGAAAATATGTGACAAGGTGAGTTGCAGTAGAGGAAACCATGTCAGAATGAGTGCAGTGACTGGAAAGCGACAGTTCAAAAAGATGATGGGTACAAGGTCAGCTAGATTCAACCAAAGTCACACATATTAAAACATATTTTTAATTTAGGTTGTTAGTTCCTACTGACATGTATTACTAGAATAGGAATGATAACATGTTGGATAATAGAATGAATTTGGCCGAGAGCGACATCAATAGTCTATAATAAGGAAGAACCCAAGCTAACTGTGGGTTTCTACATCTCGATCAAGTGCTTCTAGCTTGGTGTTGTCTATGTGTTGCTAGCTACCATACGGTTAAGTTACTGTCTGTTACTTCTGGTTGTTTTTACATTTTTGTAGTTAGTCAGTAGTTGTTTTGGAGAAGAGTCGAAGATGTATGCAACTAAGTGTGAAGAGTTGTAAAGAATTCAAGTTGATCTAGGTTGTGTGTGGATCAATAGAAGAGTAGACGAGTCAAGAGTTGTAGAGTTATAAAATAAGTTGAGATGATCTAGCCTATATGGGGACCAATGGTGGAGTCAAGTAGAGAAGAACCAGTGACAAAAGACCAGAGAGAATGGCAAGAGAGAGAATTATGTATAGATATGAGAAGAGGATCTAGAACATAGTCTATAGCTTAGTGCCTAGACAAAAATGTACCATATATTTCTCATGCTAGATAAATTGTTCCTTTGTGTTTTTTCTCAGATGGGTTTCCACATTAAATATTGTGTCGAGTGTGTAATTGATAAATGTGGTGTGTTTCATGTATGTTGTTGTGAATGATTTTTTATGTATTTTCCTACAATTGAATGATATGCATCTATCGCACCATGTTAGTCATAATCGCCTATAATCCATTATATTTATTTTTATAGTATATGTGATGGTTAATAGAGTAACCTACTAACTATGCATAATCAATATAAGTGACCCACCCCCTGGCTTCGGTTTGACAACTTGGTAAGATACCAAAGGAAGAGAAATCCCCCACCCATCTACGGAAACTTGGTTTTGGAAGTTACCCATAAGAGAGATATATTGGGTGAGACTACATCAGCGTTGTAGGTGCTGTTGAATGAGCCTTGATATGTCAAGCCGATATGTTTGCCTTTTTTGGGCGCAAAGAAGGGAATGAACCTCGGTCGAAGAAAAGAGATAAGAAATGAAAAAAAAATCATAAAGATGATAACTACTTACTGATAATGAGTACGGAAACAATTATTTTCAACTTATAAAGGCTTGAAATTCATGAAAATAATTATACAAAACCTAAGTTTAAACCTAATTAGTAATAATCCATAATTTATATCCGGAAATAAAGAAATACAGTCTATAAAATGACTTGACATACTTGAACATGTAAGATAAATTGGTTTTATATACAATCATAAATTATAAATAATACATAAGTACTTATGAGTCCTTTTTTCTTTTTGAATTATCGGGGAATTTCCACTTTCCACCCTACCATAGACGTTGACTCATTCCTTATTCATTCAATAGGTCACCCCAATATGAATGGAGCATGTCATAGATACTAGAGGATTTTAGGTGAATGTTTTTATCTTTCGTTACTAATTTGTAGAGTAGTCACAAGGTCCATTTATCAGCCCTTTGTAGAGCCTTGCAAATAACTTTTCCCTTATCCATAGTTTTCCTCGACATAGCAAAATCTCACTTTTGTAATATGAGCACTAAAAAATACCTACAACTAAATCCTCTAGTGAACTAGGGATCATTTACCCTTGCAACATCCTCTCTCTTCTATTTAAAAGTTTTTTTGAGGAGAAATACGTCGATAAATTAGGTTTAACTACTTTGTTCTGCCACTAGTCAAACTAGCTATCTATATTTATCTTTATCTATTTATTTGATTTTAAAATATTAAGGTTTAATTATAAATAATATAAAAACCCTCATAGTCTATTAAATATTCTAATATTTAATCATATCATCTATTTGATTTTAGTTATCAACTAATCAACCAATCTGATCTCTTTGCATGCTTGATCCCTCTTCAAGTGGCAGTCCCAGTAAATCTTAGAAAAAATAAAAGGAGATAATAAATATGAAATTTAATAATAACTAATCTATTTATGATGTTCCAGAGATCTTAGCTTGACATCCGTTATCCACAAAGAGTCTAAGTGCATCGGATCTTTACTACTCAACACTTAACTCAACTATAGTTCTGGTGCTCCAAAGCTCATTTCTCAATACCACTTTAAACAATAGTCTTGGTGCTCTAGAGTTCGTTACTCAACACCATTAAAAAAATTTAAAATAATTTGAGTGTTACGAAGCTTCATGGCTCGACAATTATTAAACAGTTCCATCAAAATAAACTAATAAAAATAACTTAGTCTTTGTTTTGGGATATTATAGATAGTTCATAAATTCTCTATTGGAAACATGGATTTCATTTATTTGTTTCATGGGTTTTAATGCATCCCTTCCGAACATTGGAAAAATAATTCGCCATGTTCATTTCCTTATACAATTAGTTGTGGGTTTCTTTATTAATAATGTGCATAGTTGCATAGGATTTATAATAATATTATGGGTGATCAACACATGGTCCACTAAACCATATTTAATTATTGATGTATACATCCATGGTAGGTCCTCAGCCTTAGTCTCCTCACTGTTGTTCCTTACAATAATCAATGACGGTACATCATTTACGTATCATATGCCAAGGGGTCAAAATTGGGGAGATTATAGTAATACACTTTCATTCTTATCATTTTGTATACAAAATAACCTTGCTTCTCCCTTTTTAATATAATGAGGTGGATACTTTGGGCGGCTTAGCCTTATATCATAACTTGTCATTGTACCCATTTTTTTGGCACTTTCTACAAGATTTCCTTAGTGGGATTGAGTGTTCATTTTCTAATACATGTAAGGTTGTCATAGATAAAATACTATAAACCCATATTTTATTAAGGAATTGGTGTATGCATACTTGTTTTTAAATTGCTTGATTTTCTTTGTTCATAAATTATGTATTTTGATTTTACAAATGTACTCATTTCTAAAAGATAAAAATATATATGGAATCTAATTTTCGACATGTTTTATTCATGATTTAGTAAAAATGAAACATTATAATGGATTTATTTTTTAAGGTTTACAATCCTAAGGTTTACCATGCTACAATGGAATGCCAAAATGATATTTTTTTGTTAGTCATGTAACCTTTCTTTTCTTTTTGGTTAGGATAAATTGAATTTTTGATTTACAATGAAGCATACAATAGACTTAGAGGAAAAAAGTAAATTGTGGATAAATATACATAGGATTTGAATGATACTTTATTATTTTTCTTTCAATATTCTATAAGAGAATGGGAAATAATTTCTTGTTGGTTTATAGATATACCATAATTTAAAACAAAATAGAATTTAATTTAAAATAATTATTATAATTATATTTTTATTAGCCCTTGGGGTAGCTTAGTTTGTTGGATATCTGATTCCAAATATCGAAGATATTGAGTTCAAAGGTTCAATTCTCTATGTCCTTTAGGGTTAGCCTCCCAAAACTTGAGTCGATAGGGTGAGGTCCCTTCGGATGGGCTCCCTATAATCATTATTGTGGATGTAGTGAGCCCCGACCACAATTTGCAAGTATCTGAACCACGTGAAAAAAAAATCTATATAAGAAAATAAAAATGATATGATAACTACTCTTAATGGAAGGATTAAATGTAATATTTAAAAATAAACATGACATACAATTTAATATACTTATTATTCTTAATATTAAAAAAATGAAAGGAAAAAACAAGAAAAGAAACGTATAGCTAAGTTTGGTGTGTTCTTCCTCATACTCAAAATTAACACCTCTTAAAAATTTTCTAACTTCTAAGGGCATATTTTTCCTGTAAGCACTCAATTATGAGAATTTAGTTTCTTCGATACCTATTTGTAACAACTTATCCCATAATGAAGTGATTAGTAGTGTGGTTATTTAATGTGAATTTTACCCTAACCCATTCAAACTATTTCGTAATTAAAATAATATTATGCATTAAATAACATAATCATCACAAACGTATAATTCCATACCTTAATGAATACAAAGTATTGGTCCAAACTAGTTCTGTAATGCAAATATGTCAATGTGGGTGAAATTAATCCCGAGGGTAAATTTTCCATTGAACTAATTGATGCAACACAAAAAACAAAGGATACCCCCTCACCAAGGGATTTTCTCAATGAGTATCTAGAGAAAAACTCACTAAGTGCTCTTCAGAAATCAATACACTATACGCAAAATTATAGCAAGGGGTAGACAATTAAAACTAAAATAGCAAATGTATAAAGGAGAGGCATCCAAACTTGTAGAAGTCATACATCCAAGGGCTATTGTGTGCAAGAATTGTGCATTCACTTTAACTCTTCAAATCATAATAGATTGATTCATAGATTTCTTCTCCTAATCAATAATAGGCTCAATAATGAAGTCTCCCCCTTATGTTCAGGAATTCTCCTAAGTTCATCTACCTAGTACCCACCTAGATAAGGTTGTAGTAGTTTCAAATTACTCCAATAATTTTTTTATAAAGACTATTCTTATTTCTCAAGGTAGTAGTCAACAAGTATCCATCCTCCCTAAATCAAAGAAAAAATCCTCTTTCACATTCCCCTAGAAAGTAACAACTCATTCCCAAGATTCTCATTTGTAGTCCTCATCCCCCTTTCAAAGATTATTTACCATATCTGAATATACTTGGATGGAATTTAGTTTATGGATAAAAGTATGAAGGTCATGAAGTGGTAATTGTTGAGTTAGACTCAAACTCTTTGGTCGTCAACCCATAAATCAAACTAGGATTTTTTTATAAAATGTTCTAGATAAACATTTCCCCTTCTCAATTTTGAGTAGGTTTTTTTTCTCTGGGTTGGCTAGTCTCATTAAGAAAAAAATATTTCCCTCATGTATGATTTTCACTACATTACATCATTCACATTCTTTTAGGATACTTCCAACCTCTAACCAAGGTTAACATGGGTCTTCAGAACATAAATATGAAACAAAGGTTAGTTTTTAAAAGGACATCATAATGCTTCACTTAATTATGAAAAATATGAACCATCAACACATTTTATCTTTTAATCACTAATGCCAATTATTTTAACAATGCACAAATTCTTCCAAATAACAATAATCCACAATGAGGCGTCCAAATAACATTAAGTGTAATAACATCGAATATAGCTTATAACAATGAATATAGCTAAGCAACATGAATGTTCATTAAATGTAGGAAAATGATATTGATCAAAATCCAAGTAATAATGAGTATAATATCTTAAAAAAACCAACAAAATGCATTGGAATGGGATGTCATGCCTTAAATTCAAATATTCACATCACCCCTTCGAACCAACAAAATGTTAAAAAAATCAATACTTTATGTTAAAGGAAACTATTAGTATATACAATCACTTTATACAAATAAATAAATAAATAATAAATAATCCCTTTCTCTTACTCTAGTTATTTCTTTTATAGTATCACCATTTGTGGATTTCTTCCCCAATCAACACTAATCCCAATAATTGATATCAATGTTCCCCTTGAACTAAGGTATGCTCCTAGATTATTCTAGGTGCTTAAATAATGATGTAGGTTTCAAATTACTCCTATATGTCATAGATCAAAACAATTCTTATTACTTAATGTAGTAATAACATGTATCCATCCTCTGTAAATACGGTATAATTTTTCTTTCCAATTCCCTAACAACTCTTTCACAAGAATTTCCTTTGTTTTCCCATTCCGGCATCTTTGAAATATAAACATTCAACAAAAGTTAGTTAGTTTTTTAAAAGAATATCCTACGTAGTCATAAAAAAAAACATAAACCATCAAAATATCTTACTTTTTAATAATTAATGATAATATTTTAACAATGCATATATTACAATCATAATAATAAATCCAAATAAAAATAATTTTCATAGTAGCATGATAGTCACATCAATTTCAGAACCAACAAATTATTAAACAAAATCTTATATATATATTGAAACTCTTCTCAATAATATAATAATATGAATTAATCTTAATCAACAACAAACTATGAATTAAGAACTAATTAAATATTACATTTAGAGTTTTTATAATAACATGATAATCACATCACTTTTAAAGCAAACAAATTATTAACAAAATCTCTCATATATATAATCATTATATACCCTAACCTTTCTAAATAATATGAATTGGCCTTGGACAACAATCCAATTTGACCAATCATATTTAAAAGTCACATTACTTTCAGAACCAAAAAATTATTAAACAAAATCTCATATATATATATATTTTGAAACTCTTCTCAATAATATAAATTAATCTTAATCAACAACAAACCATGAATTAAGAACTAATTAAATATTACATTTAAATTTTTAATAATAACATGATAATCACATCACTTTTAAATTCAACAAATTATTAAGAAAAACTCTCTTTTATATATATATCCCAACCTTTCCAAATAATATGAATTGGCCTTGGACAACAATCCTATTTGACCAATCATATTTACAAAGATAAATAAGATATGGTGAATTCACATTTGTGATAACAAGTTTTAATTAAATTTAATTATTATTATTTATTAAAAATAAAATATTTATTCATAAAATAGTTTTTTATTTAAATTATAATTAAAAAATAATTTCTAATTATTTAATTTAATAAGCAACCTTATTTTTTCTTTATTAATTTAACTAATTATAATATATAAAAATACTTTTAACCAAAAATAAAATGAGAGTTTAAAACACTCCACAAGTGACATTTAATTCATTACAATTTACAATGCTATTTAAGCAATGAAGCTTACCTATAACCTTTAAAGCTTTTAAATAATCTGAATTGGTCTCGGTCAACTATCCTATTTATAAGAATTAATAAGAAAGTGTGAATTTATATTTTTGGAAACAAGTTGTATTTAAATTTAATTGTTTAGGGTATTTTTTTTTATAGATTATAAAGTCATTTATAAGAGAAATTAAATGTAGGTTGATATAATCCGCATCTTAATCAAATAAATTAATAAAATTAATATAAATAATTTATATTTAAAAAAATTAAAATAGTATATATATTAACTTTATTTTAAAAAAACAATATAAAAAAATAGTTATTATTTTTATGAATAAAAGAAAATCATAAATTAATTACTACACATAATAATTTAAAAAATAATATACTCAATAATTTCAAAAATGATATATCATTTGGAAATTATCCGAGGAATTGCGAAAACAATATATTTCAATAATAAACATACTAACGGACACTGACCAGTTTCCACATATTCCACAAGTTTAATGTCGCACCATTATGGACACTGACCAACATCACTGTGTTTGACGGTCAACCTTTAATCATTTTGACAGTACACAATTATTATTATAATAATCAGTGTCAAAGATTGAGGTGTCCCTCTGGATCCATCGCCCATATCTCATGTCGTCTCCTACATGTAGAGGGCTCTGCTTAGGTTTAGGTTTGAGTATTGGCACTGGAGCAACCACGAGAGACAAAGATCACGAGAACGTTTCTAATAGAAATGTGAATGGGCCTCCCGTGGAGTTAGATCTGTTTCCATTAGCCCCATTACTTCCTCCTGATCACTCAGGCTGCCGCACTTTGCCATGGGAGAAAACCTTAAACGGGATCGGTATATTTATGGCTTCTTTAACTCTTAATTAGACTAATCGTTCATCTCCATTAACAATTTCTTAGCACGGATTCACTTTTATAATTGACTTGCTAGGTAGCTTTTTTTTTTGGTTATTTCGGATCATGTTGAGATAATCCTCTTTTACAGATCGCGGTGGTCGTGATAGCGATAGATCAGCAGGAAAAGCGAACGTACCTGTCTCACAGCCATCTGATGCTAACAAAATCCCTGTCTCCTGTTATTCCAACGAACACGCGGGCACCATTAATTTGTCGCCCTCCAACAGCACCGTTGATTCCAACGCGACCAACCCGGTGAGTGCGGATCACATGTTCAAGAGAAAGCGGAATGCTACCGAGCAGAATGGGCGAGTTTGTTCATGGACAATCAACGATGTAGCTGAGGAAGAGGGCTGTTCCAAGAAGCTCAGGCTGTCCAGAGATCAGTATGCTCTTTGGGAAGAAAGCTTCCTAAAGAACAGGGTCCCCGAATCTGTAAGTCTAATCATGCTATTTACTTACTAATTATTGCTCTGTTATTTGTGTTTCGTACACGTGATTTATACTGATGTAATTTCTCTTTCTTCGGCAGAAGCAAAAGCAAGCCTTGGCCTTACAGCTCAATCTCCGTCCACGACAAGTTGAAGTCTGGTTCCAGAATAGGCGAGTAAGGTAATTCGCTGGTGCCCTTTATCGCCTCATTGTAATTTACATGTTGGCATTAACATTGGAAAGTCTCTCTTTCGAATTAACTGTTACATAATTTAGCGTGATTTCAAAATTTCTGCGGATGAAAACTTTGGATTTGCTGAAAACCCTATTTTAATGAGAGCTTTATGTGGTCAAGTCACTATTTTTTTGGTTGAAAGTTTTTTGTTATACCTTTACGTTTATTAAATATGATGAATCTCTATTTCAGTTTATTGAAAGTTTTTTGTTATACGTTTACGTTTATTAAATGTGGTGAATTTGTTTCAGAACGGAGCCCAAACAATCCGAACTGGACTGCGAGCTTCTGAAAAGGTGTAATGAGTCACTTGTAGAGCAGAATAGAAAACTACACAAAGAGCTGGAAGAACTAAGAGCTCTCGAGATGTCGTCTCTTCTCAGGCGTGCGGCAACCCTTACGATGTGCCCCTCCTGTAAAACAGTTTCAGCCGCCGACAATAACTCACATTTCACTCTGGCGAAAGCTCGGTCTATGTTTATGCGCCGGGCACAATGAATTTTCGGGTATAGATCAGAGTATTTTTAGATGCATTCAAGATCAATCCATTCCATGTGTCGTAATTTGTTATGATATCACAGCTGAGCTTAGTTCACACTGTGAATCGATTTAGGGTTCGGTTAAAAGTTTATCTTGTGAAACATTTTTAGGATTTTGCTCAGTAATATCTTATACTAACACAGCTCGACCTCGTTTGCATCGTGAATCATATTAGGGTTTGGTTAAAAGTTCCTTTGCGAAACATTTTAAGATTGGGCTAATTTATATTTTGTATAAATGAAAGGGTTAAGATTTTGTTCATTGATGAGAGGGTAACTTTGTTCATTTGGTTATTTATAGATAGATTTTCTTGTCGGAATGGTTCATGTAAAAAAAAGTTAATTTATTTTTATATTATTTATGTAATGTTTTTATTGATTTTTATATTATTTATTAAGTGAATTAAGTTATAAAAAATAGATAACAAGTGTTTGTATACATATTTATTGTAAATATTGTTTTAAATTCTGTTGATTGAAGTACATAACTTTTTATGTTAAATAATGAGATAGGAGGCGAGATATAAATGTTTTACTTAATACTTAATAATGTGTTACAATTGTTTAAAATTAGTTAAATATAATCAATTCTAAATAAATGAGATAAGATATAAATACTTTATTTAATAATGTGCCAAAATTGTTTAAAACTAGTTAAATATAACTAATTCCAATATATTTTATCTAATGAATAAGATAATAAGTGATAATAATATGAAAATATATTTTATACTAGTTAGATATAAACCTTGTCAACTAGACGAGATAATTGTGATATGACTAATGTTTTTTTAATGAAGTAGATATTGTAGAAAACATAGATGAGATAATTGTGATATGACTAATGTTTTTTTAATGAAGTAGATATTGTAGAAAACATTTTAGGTATATTTGTAGTTATTATTTCATTTTAGAATTTTGAAATAGTTTAAGTACCATAATAAATACATTCAACAATAAATTAGTAGCATTTTAGTTGACTAATAATTATTTCATGTACTTCATATTACTTATATATATATTAGCAATTTGGATAGTATTTTGAGAGATTTTTTTTAATAGAAAATGTGTAAGGTTAATATTCTAATTTGATTAAAATGAATAAAAATAAAAAAGTTTTAGATGAATATGTAGGTGAAGTTGTTTTTCTTTTATCATTTATCTAAAAGTTAATGAGAATTGAATTTTTTTATTTAATTGTTGTTTTACATCTTCTATATTTAGATTTGAACAACATTGCAATATCAAAATATTGAGTTCTTTGTGGATTGAAATACATAAATTGTTGTTGGGCATGAGTCTCATTGCACATAAGTTACTTTGATGTATGTTTGTATATTGGGCGAAGATCCCATTGCACATGAATTATGTTGATTAGTTAGATAGTTTGGGCATAAGCCGATGCATAGGTTTTATTATCATATGTGTGATTCTATATATTGGGCATGGACTCGGATCAACAAAGATTATGGTCATTGTACGAGAAACTGATGCATTATGTGATTTACCTTAATGCATGTACTCACATGATTATTGTGATAAAATGTGCAGAAGACTGAATGCATGATTGAGTTTTATAATGTGTTGGGTGAAAACCCCGAAGCACATGAGTGATGAGATTTTGTATTTAGCGCAACCTGTGGAGCACATGAGTGATTAGATTTTATGTTAAGTGCAAGCTTTGTAGCACATGAGTTAGGAGATTTTTTGTTGAGGATAAAGATATGGAACACATGAATTATAAGAATTGAAAGTGTTGTGAATAATCAGTGGAGCATTCCAAATTGATGTTGATCATAAGCTATGGAGCATTCGATCAGGCCATTGTATATCTAGGTGTATTATACAAGTACATCCTAGCATTAGTGTTGAGTGAGATGCTCCAGAAATGCACTAAGTGTAACTCCTAGTTTTTAACGTTGAGCTTGGGCTCTGAATAGCGCTAGGACTTACAGAAACTAAATTCTGTTGAGTGAGAACGACTGTGAAAAGCAATGACCTTATCCTACTTATTTTTAAGTTGATTAAACGAAATGTTGAATCTACTTCTCATCGAGTACTGAAGAACTACCATGATACACTAGTTAATCCAACATACAAGGAGGATCTAGAGCTACCTAAGTTAGTTGACCAACCCTAACTAACGCCTTGATAAAAGAAATAGTATAAAGATAATCAAAGCATGAGGTAAATGAGATCATGTTACATGATGCATAATTAAATGTTAAACAATAATATATATATAGTTCATATGTATTATGAATAAAAGAATAAGTATATATATTAAATGTAAAGAAATAATAATAACTTTAGATAATGAATAAAGAGTATGTCTTTATGATTTATTAAAATGATTAAATAAATATTTAATCCTAAAGAGTCAAATTAGGAACTAGTAAAAGAGTTCCTAAGTCAAGAAAACCAATTATTAAATCCACACAAATCAATTAAATATTATTTTCAAGAAAGTAATGGATTCTTCATCTAACTGAAGTTACAACTGCCATTTTTCCTAAAGATTGTCTATAAAGAACCAAGCCAAGGAAGGCTTGGGGATCCAATCTGATTTGATCATTATTATTTTTCCTAAGTAATTTTGGAGAGCAATTTTTCAAAAGCAAGCAATTTTATACAGAACCTCATATTCCAAATAGGAGAAGCATCACCTTTAGGAGCTCTAGACTACTTGCATGTTGGAACTAGATCAGGGGGGATTTGTATTTGAACCAAGAATGGTTTCAGGTCATGGTTAGAAGGAACGTGATAGTTCACAAGTTATCTGGTTAATATATCTAAGGTGAGAGGTAACTCATTTTTATTAATTAAATGTGTTTAAGCGTGCATGCTTTTTGCCATTAAAAAATTTGAATAGTTACAGGTATGAGGATTCTTCCCTTTTAAAAGTTCTATAAGTCATGTTTACATATTTTTACTTACAATATTTATGCTCTCGATTGAAGAGCTGCAAATTTTACTTAACTTCTTATGTTAAATAATGAGATAGGAGGTTAGATATAAATGTTTTACTTAATACTTAATAATGTGTTACAATTGTTTAAAATTAGTTAAATATAATCAATTCTAAATAAATGACATAAGATATAAATACTTTATTTAATAACGTGTCAAAATTGTTTAAAAGTAGTTAAATATAACTAATTCCAATATATTTTATCTAATGAATAAGATAATAAGTGATAATAGTATGAAAATATATTTTATACTAGTTAGATATAAACCTTGTCAACTAGATGAGGTAATTGTGATATGACTAATGTTTTTTTAACGAATGAGATATTAGAGAAAACATTTTAGGTATATTTGTAGTTATTATTTCATTTTAGAATTTTGAAATAGTTTAAGTGCCATAATAAATACATTTAACAATAAATTAGTAGCATTTTAGTTGACTAATAATTATTTCATGTACTTCATATTACTTATATATATATTAGCAATTTGGATAGTATTTTGAGAGAATTTTTTTTAATAGAAAATGTGTAAGATTAACATTCTAATTTGATTAAAATGAATAAAAAAATTTTAGATGAATATGTAGGTGAAGTTGTTTTTCTTTTATTGAATTTATCTAAAAGTTAATGAGAATTGAATTTTTTTTATGTGATTGTTGTTTTGCATCTTCTATATTTAGATTTGAACAACATTGCAATATCAAAATATTGAGTTCTTTGTGGATTGAAATACATAAATTGTTGTTGAGCATGTGTCTCATTGCAGATAAGTTACTTTCATGTATGTTTGTATATTGGGCGAAGACCCCATTGCACATGAGTTATGTTGATTAGTTAGATAGATTGGACATAAGCCGATGCATATGCTTTATTATCATATGTGTGATTCTATATATTGGGCATGGACTCGGATCAACAAAGATTATGGTCATAGTACGAGATATTGATGCATTATGTGATTTACCTTAATGCATGTACTCACATGATTATTGTGATAAAATGTGCAGAAGATTGAATGCATGCTTGAGTTCTATAATGTGTTGGGTGAAAACCCTGAAGCACATGAGTGATGAGATTTTGTATTTAGCACAACCTGTGGAGCACATGAGTGATTAGATTTTGTGTTGAGTGCAAGCTTTGTAGCACAGGAGTGATGAGATTTTTTGTTGAGGATAAAGATATGGAACACATCAATTATAAGAATTGGAAGTGTTGTGAATAATTAGTGGAGCATTCCAAATTGATGTTAATCATAAGCTATGGAGCATTCGATCATTGGCCACTGTATCCCTAGGTGTATTATACAAGTACATCCTAGCATTAGTGTTGAGTGAGAGGCTCCAAAAATGCACTAAGTGTAACTCCTAGTTTTTAACATTGAGCTTGGGCTCTCAATAGCGCTAGGACTTATAGAAATTAAATTGTGTTGAGTGAGAACGAATCTGAAAAGCAATGACCTTATCTAACATATTTTTAAGTTGACTAAATGAAATTTTGAATCTAATTCTCATTGAGTACTGGAGAACTACCATGATACACTAGTTAATCCATCATACAAGGAAGATCTAGAGCTACCTAAGTTAGTTGACCAACCCTAACTAACACCTTGATAAAAGAAATAGTATAAAGATAATAAAAGCATGAGGTAAATGAGATCATGTTACATGATGCATAACTAAATGTTAAACAATAATATATATATAGTTCATATGTATTATGAATCAACGAATAAGTATATATATTAAATGTAAAGAAATAATAATAACTTTAGATAATGAATAAAGAGTATGTATTTATGATTTATTAAAATGATTAAATAAATATTTAATCCTAAAGAATCAAATTAGGAACTAGTAAAAGAGTTCCTAAGTCAAGAAAACCAATTATTAAATCCACACAAATCAATTGAAGATTATTTTCAAGAAAGTAATGGATTCTTCATCTAATTGAAGTTACAACTACCATTTTTCCTAAAGATTGTCTATAAAGACCCAAGCTAAGGAAGGCTTGGGGATCGAATCTGATTTGATCATTATTATTTTTCCTAAGTAATTTTGGAGAGCAATTTTCCAAAAGCAAGCAATCTTATACAGAACCTCATATTCCAAATAGGAGAAGCGTCACCTTTAGGAGCTCTAGACTACTTGCATGTTAGAACCAGATCAGGGGGGATCTTTATTTGAACCAGGAACAGTTTCGGGTCATGGTTAGAAGGAACGTGGTAGTTCACAAGTTATCTGGTTAATAGATCTAAGGTGAGAGGTAACTCATTTTTATTAATTAAGTGTGTTTAAGTGTGCATTCTTTGTGCCATTAAACAAATTGAATAGTTACAAGTATGAGGATTCTTCCCTTTTAAAAGTTCTATAAGTCATGTTTACATATTTTTACTTACGGTATTTATGCTCTCGATTGAAGAGCTACAAATTTTATTTCCGAGTTGTTTATATGTTTCAAGTTATATTTATTGTGTATAGTAAAACTCAAATTTAAATTCTAGATAGAATTCTATGGTTAAACAACTATGATATTTATATATTTAGTTCAGAAATTTATGTTAGAATTTGTAACCTAGATTCAAACCCTAGCTTCTAGTTAAAACTTAAAAACTACAACCTAAGTTACAACCTACATCACATATTAAAATAAACGATATATTTATAAATCTAGATAAGTAGACCTAATAATAAACTTGAACTCATTTATTCCTAAACTAAACATTATTTAAACTCTAGTTAAACATTAAAATAAATATTAAATAAATAAATTTCAAACGTGGAGTCCAGAGATTGAATTCCCTAAATTACCAACTCAAAAACTTAATAATACATCACAGTGCTTCCAGATTGCATATTGCTAGCAACCGCATCATCCCAATACATAATTACACATAAATCTATTGCCATTTAAATTAAATAGAACATTATAATAACATTGTAAAAAAAATTATAAAACAACTATAAAAAATACCAAAGGTGTGAAGGCCAAGAGCCTATCCACGTTTCTTTCAAATTATACTATTAAAATACTAATACTTCTAAACATTATCTAACACTACCGAGTAATCGATTCCTGTAAGGATTGGCTACCAACAATTTTATTTTTTCCAAACAAATTCTAACAACAAAACTTGTCTAATAAATTACAATAAAACAAATAACATCCAAAATAAATAGAGTCCATCCCCAAATGCATCACGTTGGTGGATTTACAAGAATCAAACCACGATAATTACCACATACAAACACATTAACAAAACGTGGGGTTACAACTTTCAACACAGCTAAAGTATCTATGAACCTATGATCGAATCCTGTAAATACAAGCTAAAATACTCAAACACATTACATAATGTTTTATTTCATGCAAGGTTTATTCCTTGTAGGCTTTCCGCAAATTATTAAAAATGTTGCATATAAACTACAAAACAAAGCTATGCTCTTTCCCAATAAATTACATACACATACACGAATAGTTCCATAAAATAAAACGATATCTATACACGCTGCATTACAAATGCAAGGACTCGGCCAAGTTCTTATGGCTTCCTGTTGAAGGATGACAAAATCAAAAATCAAAGAGAGCTACATTCTCATCAACCAAACGCACCCATTAAAACCTCATTTATTCACCATTAACATCATTTATCAAGCCATGGCAACACATCTACCATTGCAGAGAAATGGCACTAAAAAATTAAAGAAACACATTACAAGTTTACAAAGCTATTTACAAAACACAAATGGAAATTCCATTAGGATTTATTTACAAAAAAAAATCCATTTCATAGTAAATGGTAAACCAAACACACAAAACCAAGTCTCTTTTTTTAACTATTCAAATTTACAATTACACATCCATGAGAAGGATTTACACAGTCGCATTTACATAATGCAAAAACAAGTCGAATAAACCCCAACATTCAACCAAACAACAATTAGCGAATGCATTACACTAGACATCTCTCACACCGAGTATCAAAACCCTTTAACAAACCCAACAAGTTCAAATATATGGGTACATGCCCATTTCCATTCGTGGGGCTTACCAATAACGGTGGCGCAAGCAACCCAACCGATGTACCTCCCCAAAATGCAAAGTGCCCACACTATTCTCACCTACAACAATAAAAACATAACTCAATCAGAAGTATGGCATAACGACTCTAAACCAAACCAAAATCAAAGGTGCATTCATAGGAATAGTGCATACTCGCCAAACAAGCTCAAGGTAGTTTGGTTTCTCTGCATGGATGTGCAACTACCACCTGGAGGGTGAGGCCTCCCTCCAAACAACACTGAATACCAAAGAAATGACTTCAAGACCCTAACACAATTCATAAGGAAAGCATCCTGCGAAAACAAAGGTGCATTCAATGCGCCAACCTGACCACCATCTCCATGAAATTCGATACCCATAAGTCTATAGTGTGGCTTCACAATTCTTTCCACCATATTAAAACCCATCACCATATTTTGTTAACTCTCTGATGATACGATTTTCCTAGGTATTTACCATAAGTTTTGATGGTATACATTATTCCATAACAAAACCCCTCCACATTAAAGATCAAGGATCAAATTTTTACAACTAAGTTTTTAAACCTTCATCACATGATTATAAAAAAAATGCTTATAACATAATCCCTTTTCACCATAGTTGTAACATATAGGATAGGATTAGGACCCTTTGACCTCTTTTAACTTTTGAGTATAGGAATAGTGTTGTTTAGGTGTAGATTGCTATTGATGTTAGGACGTTTTTTTTCCACATTCACAAGACTAAGTTCACCGGTGAAATCACCTGCAGAGGAATATAAACACATGGATTAGTTGATGATGAACTATGTAAAACCCATAGCATAGGAAACTTACCTTTCCAAGAGGACCTTTAAGGGATAGAACCCCAGCACTCCATCCCTTGACATACAGAGGCAAGTCACCCTCTTCATAAAGAAAATTAAATAATTAAATACATGTAAATGAAAGTAAGAACATAAATCGGAGTAAGTATCGACATTGTCAATAAATAAATATAGACAGGAAAAGTAATTTTATAAGCGCATTTAAATGTACAATCACTAATGGGCGCTACCAAACATTTGTTGCAGAGATAAACATTTCAAAACTCTATTTGAAATTTTTGTTTAAACCAATAGAAAATTATTGTTACTAAATATTTGAATTGCAAGATATAAAAGAACAGTCCAGATCATGAATACAAAAGAAGACAACGACCGATAAGGAAATATGAATTCCCCAACAGGGGAAGAATAAATGGTAGTAGAATTAAATTTTAATATAATTAAAACCATATAGAGTTGACCTGAAGGCTTGCAAAGCTTCAAAGATGATAATATGAATTAAAAAAAAGAGAAAAAAGAAATGAATGAAGATTTACTTCAGAACATGATGGGAGGACCCGTTATGGACAACCTACCTACTCCACCAATTAAAATAAATAAAATGATCATCACAAATGGCCCAAGAGCCCAAGTGAAGGGAGAAAAGAAGAGCACACAATTGAGCTTCCAAAAAGAGATTATCATAGTCTTTCTAGTGATATTTCACTTTATCCTTGTAGAAAGAGGAAGAAAACCTCCAAGGAGAATTTCTAAAGATAAAATCCCCAACCTTTGAAGGATAGATGAATACCGGGGAGAGAGATCAAGAATGGCTTCTAGGTATGAGCACGGGGAATTCTCTTAGTGAACCTCTCACATAGCGTGTGCGATCATGGGATATTAAATAATACCCTTAACGTCGAGAGATATTTACCCAAACTCTTTTTGTTGAAACCCCCTCCCAATACTTAAAACCTCCTCGCCACCCCTTTTTATACCTCAATCCTTATAAACCACCCTACCCACCCCCACCTTAAAACCCTCATCCCCCTAAATACTTGCAATATATTGGTTTGATTTTTTATGATTTTAAAACCCACAATATGAACTAACGTAATAGGATATTGGTAAACAAGTGAAGCCCCCATGGGTATGAGCAAATAATTTCAAGTACAAAACTACTCTGGTGAAATGAAATCCCATCTAGCCATCTATAATTAAATGGAATAGAAGCTAGATGGTGGAGAGACCTAAAGCATACAAACAAGGATGAGGTAAAAGAAATCAGATGGAGTAACTTTCGTAGAATATTTCAAGAGAAATACATGTGTGAGAGATTCTTTGAGAGGAAAGTGAAATAATTTCATGATTTAAGGATGGGATCCATGACCATGGATGAATTAATTAACCGAGTTTTGGAACTATTACATTGCGTGCCTTACATAAAGAATGAGAAAGTGAATATACAACAATTTTTAGGATGTCTTCCTCCCAATTTTTGAGTGAGAATTGAGTTTGACATGCCAAAAACATTGGAAACTTCCTTACACAAATATAGGCTTTGTTATGAGCATGGAAAACTTAGGAAGGATAAAATAAATAGAAGTCGAGATAGGTTTAGGACCTTCTCGAACAACCGCAGACCTGGTTTTAAACCACCACCCTACATAAAACAGAACAACAGTTTTCTAGCCAACATAAACTTCAACAAGACATGTACAAAGCCAAATGTTCCTGCAGCAAACACCAATCAACCAGCAACATGCATAGGATCCAAGGTTGTCCGACTGCAGGTTAGTTGTTGGAAATGTCAAGGACACCTTTATGTCAGATATTGTCCAAACGAGACTAGTGGAGTATTACACAATCTACACGAATACCCAACATTAGAGGACATGTCTAGCACACCGAGGATCTATGCAACACTTGATGGTCAACAATGTAATATCCTGAATTTTGGACATAACACTTATGGGAATGAGCCCCATTGATTATAATGTTACCCAGAAATGTTTTTTTTGATATACTGGGTCGAAGACCACGTTGCATATGAACATGACGATTTCTTTCATATACTGGGTGTAAGACAATGGCATATGATATATATATATATATATGGTTTCTTGTGTTGGGTGTGGACCCTGAAGCACATGATTGATGAGATGTTTTATGTTCAACGAGGATCTGTTGAGCACATGGGTAAATTGATGTTTAGTGTTGAGTAAGAATATCTGGAGCACATGCATACGTATATTTTTTTTGAGCGAGAAGCTCTGGAGCATATGAGTCTTGAGACATTTGGGTTGAGCATGAAGCTATGGAACACATGAAAAGATAATTTGGAAGTGTTGGGCATTTAAGCCCTGGAGTCTTCCATGTTGATGTTGAGCATAAGCTCTCAATCATTGGATCCTTGGACATTGTATCCTTAGGTGTATCCTACAAGTACATCCTAGCATTAGTGTTGATATAAGAGCTCTACAATTGCACTAAGTTTGTAACTCCCTGTTTTTAGAGTTGAGTATGGGCTCTGGTAAGCGCTAGGAGTTACTGTAAAAGAATTAATGATTCCTGAGTGAAAACGAATCGAGAAAAATATTGATCGCATCTAACTTAATTATAAGTGATTAAATGAAATTTTGAATTTCTGTATTCTCATCAAGTACTGAAGAACTACCATGTTATACGAGGGAATCCAACATGCAAGGATGTTTAGAGTTTCCTAGCCTAGTAGACCTATTCATATACTTAATGACCTTAATGAAGAAGGTGTCATAAGTCTAGGGATCACAACATGTGAGACCCTAATACAAATGTTAACATAGTAATATATTATTATATATTATTATATAGAGTATGTATACTAGAGTACACCTAGTAATAATATTAATAATGTAAGAAAGAAGAAATTGTTCCATCTATTACTATTATTACTAAGATAAAGTTTAAATATTATAATACCTATAAAAGTCCAATTAGGAACTAGTTGAAAGTTACTAAGTTAAAATTACTAAATTACTAAATTAAATAAAAAGGGTTAAATCAAGAAATGAAATGATTCTTGATTTAATTTCCTATTTGACTGAAACGCCTGTCTATAAAGTCCCAAGCCAAGGAGAGGCTTGGGGATCTCTTCCATCTCTTTGGAGTCACTTTTCTACGTGATTATTCTCAAGAGATTTCTTTGAGAACATTTTTCCTAAGAGGAAAAAGGAGAAGTGATCCATATCTGATATACCTATTAGGGAAGCCTTACCTTATGAGCTTTAAGCTACTTGCATGTTGGAAACCAGCTCAGGGGGATCTGGATTTAAACTAGGAACTGTTTCGGGTCATGGTTGGGTGGAACATGGTAGTTCCCAAGTGATTGAGTCTTCTATACAAGGTTGGATCTACCTATGAATTATTAATGCTCGGTAACTGAGTGTGTAGGTTTTATCCATTAAAGGAGCTTCACTTTTCAAGTATGAGAGTTTGAACTACCTATTACATTTCCTAGAATAAGTGCTGGCTAGATTATGCAATTTTTTATATTATAGGTTCTAATCCTATATGCTTTTGTTTGTCCCTCACAAATTCTTTTAGGGTTTACATCTTAAATTATAAACCCTAGGATGTAATTTATTTTGTGTGCTATAATTATCAAAGGTTTTGTTCTTTCGGTTTTACTTCTATAATTTAATTTATGTTCAACCCTACCTAAGTCATTGATAAAAGAAATAGTATAAATCTAATAAAAACATCAGGTAAATGAGATCATGTTACATGGTGCAGAACTAAATGTTAAACAATATATATATAGTTCATATGTATTAAGAATAAAAGAATAAGTATATATATTAAATGTAAAGAAATAATAATAGCTATAGATAATGAACACAGAGTCTATGTATTTATGATTTATTAAAATGATTAAATAAATATTTAATCCTAAAGAGTAAAATTAGGAAATTGTAAAAGTGTTCCTAAGTCAAGAAAACTAATTATTCAATCCACACAAATAAATTAAAGATTATTTTCAAGAAAATAATGGATTCTTGATCTAGGTGAAGTTTTAAAATGGTTGCCCTTATTCCTAAGATTGTTTATAAAGATGCAAGCCAAGGTAAGGCTTG
Organism: Pseudotsuga menziesii; assembly: GCA_001517045.1. Classification (NCBI taxonomy): domain Eukaryota; kingdom Viridiplantae; phylum Streptophyta; class Pinopsida; order Pinales; family Pinaceae; genus Pseudotsuga; species Pseudotsuga menziesii. The sequence continues at coordinate 290,512 of LPNX011008938.1, read as the reverse complement.
GGGATCCAATGTGATGTGATCAATATTATTTTTCCTAAGTAATTTTGAAGAGAAATTTTCCAAAGGCAAGCAATCTTATACAGAACACGATATTCCAAATAGGAGAAGCCTCACCTTTAGGAGCTCTAGACTACTTGCATGTTGGAACCAGCTTGGGGGGATCTAGATTTCAACCGAGAACAATTATGGGTCATGGATCAGAGGAACGTCGTAGTTCCCAAGTTATCGAGTTAACAGATCTAAGGTGAGAGGTAATTGGTTTTTATTAATTTTGTGTGTTTAAGTGTGTAGGGTTTGTTCCATTAAACAAATTGAATAGTTACATGTATGGGTATTCTTCCTTTTTAAAAGTTCTATAAATCATGTTTACAGATGTTTACTTATAGTATTTATTCTCTCGATTGAAAAGATGCAAATTTCACTTCCCAATTGTTTATATGTTTCACGTTATATTTATTGTGTATAGTAAATGTGGGATTTAAACTCTAGATAGAATTATAGGGCTAAACAATTATCACATTTATATGTTTAGTTCATAAATTTATGTTAGAATTTGTAACCTAGATTCAAACCCTAGCTGCTAGTTAAAACTTAAAAACTACAACCTAATTTACATCGTAGGTCACATATATTAAAATAAAATAGAGATTTATGAATCTAGATAAGTAGACCTAATAATAAACACACTAATTTATTCCTCTCATTTATTCCCAAAACTAAACATTATTTAAACTCTCCTTAAACATTAACAAAATTTTAAATAAACAAATTGCAAACGTATTTATAAACAATCGCTCCACAGATTGGATCCCCTAAATTACCAACTCAAAACCTTAAAAATATATCATAGGTTGGAATATTTCATATTGCCAACAAATGCATCATCCCAATACATAATTACTCATAAATCTATTACCATTTAAATCAAAGAGAACATTATAATAACGTTGTAACCCAATTTATAAAAAAACTATAAAAAAATACCAAAGGTGTGAAGGTCGAGAGCCTATCCACATTTATTTCAAATCATACTATTAAAATACTAATACTTCTAAACATTACTTAACACTTCCCAACAATCAAATCCTATAAGGATTTCTTGCCGGCCATTTTAATTTTCCAAACAAAGGATAACCACAAAAATTTTCTAATAAATTACAATCAAACAAATAACATCCAAAGTAAACATAGTCCATCCACAAATACATCGGTTTGGTAGATTTCGAAGAATTAAACCATGATAATCACTACATACAAACAAATTAATGAAAAATGGGATTACAACCTTCAATACAGTCAAAGTATCTATGAACCTGGGATCAAATCCTGTAAATACAAGCTAAAATACTCAAAAACATTATAGGATACATTATTTCATGCATGTTTTATCCCTTAGAGGTTACCCACGATTTATTAAAAACACCGCATATAAACTACATAATAGAGTTACGCTCTTTCCTAACAAATTACATACACTGACACTAATTGTTCCATAAAATTAAACTATATCTGTATAGGTTGCGTTACAAGTGCAAGGCTTGTGCCAAGTGCTTGCGATTGCATGTAGAAGGATTCCCAAATAAAAAATCAAATAGAGCTACATTCTCATCAACCAAACGAATCCATTAAAACCTCATTTCTTCACCATTCACATCATTTATTAAGCCATGGAAACGGAGGTTCCATTGCAGATCAATGGCACTGTTAATTTAAAGAAACACATTACAAATTTACAGAGCTATTTACAAAACAAAAATGAAAATTCCATTAATTGTTATTTAAAAACCAAAATCTATTTCATAGTAAATAGTAAACCAAACACATAGAGCCAAGTCTAAGTTTTTTAACTAGTCAAATTTATAATTACAGATCCATTCAAAGGATTTACATAGTCACATTAACATAATTCCTAAAAGAGTCGAATAAACCCCAACATCCAACCAAACAATGGGTAGCGAATGCATTACAACAGACATCTCCGAGACCCAGCATTGAAACCCTTTAACAAACCCAGCGAGTTCAAATGTATGGGTACAGGCCCATTTCCATTCGTGGGGTTTACCAGGAATGGTCACGCAGGAAACCCAACAAATCTACCTCCCCAAAACGTAAAGTACCCATGCTATCCCCACTTGGAACAAAAAAGAAAAACTCGATCAGAAGTATGCCAGAATGACTGTAAACCAAATAAAAATAAAAGGTGCATTCATACGAATAGTGCATACCTACCAAATGAGCTCAAGGTAGTCTTGTTGTGTTGCATGGATTCGTAGCTCCCACTTGGAGCATGAGACCTCCCTCCAAACAACAACGAAGACCATAGAAACTACTTCAAAACCCTAACACAACACATAAGGCATGCAGCCTGCGAAAACCAAGGTGCATTCAATGCACCAACCTAGCTGCCACCTCCATGAAATTTGAAACCGATAAGTCTATAGTGTGCATTCAAACTTATTTCCACCATATTAAAACCCATCACCATAGTTTGTAAAAACCTCTGATAATACGATTTTGCTAGGTATTTACCATAATTTTTGGTGGTATACATTATTCCATAACAAAACCCTTCCATATTAAAGATCAAGAATAAATGTTTTACAACCAAGGTTTTAAACGTTCATCACATAGTTCAAAAAACATGCTTATAACATAATCCCTTTTCACCATAGTTATAAGGTATAGGATAGGGTTAGGACCCTTTGACCTCTTTTAACCTTTGAGCATAGGAATAACATTGTTTAGGTGTGGATTGTTGTAGATGTTGGGACATTGTTTTTCCCATGTTTATAAGACTAAGTTCATCGACGAAATCACCTGCAGAGGAATATAAACACATGCATTAGTTCATGATGAACTAAGTAAACCTCGTAGCATAGGAACCTTACCTTTCCAAGTGTACCTTTACGGGACATAACTCCTTTACTTACAGAGGTAAGTCAGTCTCTTCATAACAAACAATAAATAATTAAATACACGTAAAATGAAAGTAAGAACATAAAACATAGTAAGTATTGACACTATCGATAAATAAATATAAAAAGGAAAAGTAATTTTATAAGTGCATTTAAATGTAGAATAGTAATATGTAGACATCAGCCTCATACAGGGAAAAAACCCAAATAAAAAAGAAGAGAAAACTTTGGTTTAGTTCTCTGAACAAAGTTTTATTCCGCAGTAAGAAAATGAAGATGTCCTTAAGATCTAGGAGTTTATTATCCTTCAAATTTTTTTATTTTATTTTATGGAATTTAGGGACATTACAATTTGTAACATGAGCTATGCTTTTCTTAATTATCTCATGGAAAAATTAATTAATTACTATAACCCACCTAGAAATAAGAACATTTTATGTTGTGAAAATACATTACTTTAAAAGTTATTGTAAAGTTTGTGTTTTTGACCATAGATGGTCAAAGATGACTTTAATTGAATATTTTATTATTTAATAATTAAAAGAAGAGACACATATCCAAAGAGGAATGTTCAAGAGTGTTCACTAGGAGGAATGACATGGTGTATAAGGAAGAAATGACAAATGGAAGCAACAACATTCACTTTCTAGATCATGCAGGAGGAAACTTCCCTATAATTGTGGTCATGTTCCCAAGAAAGGAGGAACTGAGTAGGTGGCTAATTAAATGAAAAAATGACCCAAATACCTAGGAAAGCACACATATACCCATTGAATGAGCAGGAGGCTCACTACATTCTACACACTAGAACCTCGTGGATTGTTGCACACTGAAAATTTACGCACAAAAGAGGAATTCGATGAGGGGAAAGCTAAAGAGAATTTCTAGAGTATTTGACTGCAAGTGTGACTGCTAAGTTACAAAGAGGAAAACACAAGTTTCTACTCAGTATATTTTCCATGGTGGTTTAGTCAATAGGATCGTGGGTCCTAAAGAAAGTAATATTGGCTGCTTTCAGGAGATGCTTGGGAGGAACTGTCTTCTTTGGATGTTTTGTCTGCCTCGAATGTTTACAGGTTCTATACTGTTCCAGTTTATTATCTTTAATTCATTTTTTGTTTATTTATGAAATATTTTATGAATTATGAAAGTTTCCCCGACTATTATTGTTTTCTAAATAAAGTTGGAAACTTTTATTTCCTCTAAATTACAAGTTAAGTACAGACAAAATGGATTCTACTGCTTAAACAAATTTTCATAGTAGAATTGGTAGACTAGATTTTATTATTATTTATAAAGAGTACCATAATATATATAGCTTCACCTAATATTAAGTATTGTACATATATAGTAAATGATTGGTATTCCTTTATATTTCTTATAAACTCATACAGAATTAGCCAAGAAGCTTAACAGAACTATCATCATTTTTAACCAAACAATGAATTATTTTTACAGTTAGGGCTTGTTAGATTTAATTGCAGTGAAACCCCAAATCAAATTATAACCAGCCAAAGAAATCATAGATTTAGAGTTAAAAATGATATGGCTTCCAGTTGAGGGTTTGAGACCCATTAAAAAATAAAATACATATGAATATTAATATTTACCCAATATCAATTTCACATAGCTGAAGGGCTTGTTATTTTAATAATTACCAAGTATCCATTTCACACAGCTGAAATGCTTATCATTTCCAAAAAATTATTTGGGGTTAAATACTTACCATTAACGTAGTTTCGATATAATTGTAAATTCAATTTTTTTTTATATAATTTATAATAGGGTTTGTACAGTAATTATAGAAAAGAACAAAGTTCCATATTTAAGGATTTTAACACAGGTTGAGGGTTTGAGGCCTGTAAAGCTAAAAATTCCAAGTAATTGATAAAGTAACTGAAACCTAGAGCAAAAAAAAAACACCCTAAGTCCAACTTAGCATCAACAAAGTATAGGTTGTAACCATTTCTAAAAGAAAGCATGGTGTCTTTTAACAAAAGCATGAATACAGTAATCGTAACCAAGCAACACATTTCCTTCATGTATTAATAAAAAATATATTAATTACAGATTAGTAAAGAGATCTAATCAAAGAATTTAGACAAAATTGTAGAGACAGTATTTCTTTAAAATCTACTAAGATTTACAATAATAATTTCAATATTTACAAAATGACCGTAATACAACTTCCCACACATACTCCATGATATGTAAACAAAAAGAGGGGTTATCTCTGTATAAACCCCTATCATATCTCGCAAGGTTATAAACAACTTATATCTCTACCATTAACAAGAGCGTTTACCAGCAAACAGATGAGGCATGTTGAAACCCTTGTATTCTCCTAAACGAAGATAGACCAAGAAGGAAACTTTGTTCCAGATTTCATTTCACACCATATACCATCAAGGACCAGAGGGTTCCAAGGATCATAGGTCTTACAAGAACCTTTTTTATGTGAGTTACCCTCGACCGAGCTCACTCTTCCAAGACAAGTATAAACCATTGAAAGTCAAATAAAAAAACAGAAGTTAAACTTTTGATTTCAACATTATAAAATAAAATTATAGCAAACTGGAAAACAAACTTTGAGAAAGAGAAACTTACCCATATCTGTGAAGGGTCAAGGCATGGATTCGAATACTATTGGTGTGGTGATAAACAAAATGTTGGAGTGTGATGTTGGAGTTCACAGATTCGAGTGATGGAAGGGCCGAGAGCCTTCATCTCTCCTCACTAGTCCCAAAACGCAGAAGAGTATGCAGAAGAATAAACCCTTTAGTTTTTCGTTAGGTTTTTATCCCCTTTTTATAGCAGGATGGCACCACGAAGCCTTTCCACATGGGCGTTTTAATTCTTTTCACCTACCTCCACACAGATCAATTGTTTTGACACCCACTCTCTATAGTTTAGCATAATTTTCATTACTATGAAAATAATTGTATAACTAAGTTAAACTATGGTCAAATCTTAATATAAATCAATCAATTCATAGTTGTCGCAACATCTTCTTTAAACTATTTGTTTTCCCTTTAGCCATGTTAGTGTCATCTTCGTACTTATTTACTTTTCGCTCCTTAGTTGTTTAGGAACGGGTGTGTGCAAGAAGTTGATGGACCTTTTAGATGCAATGGTAGAATGAAGTCAATCACGCTTGATCCATAAAATAGAAATCATCCCAAGCAATCCCGACCCTGCCAAGCCTAATCCCAAGGCTGCCAACATGCATGCCAATTAGGATAGTAGACAAAAACGCGCGCACGTTTTGCTTCACTAAAACGCATGCGCGTT